>JXSR01S013432.1:21041-31468 GCA_000969725.1 Ophiothrix spiculata
TTAGAGGGAGTCTAATGGCCACAGACCACTTAAACACATTTTCAATGATCCTGCTGAAGAATATCATGATCACTATCACTATGAATGGGACGTACTATGGAATGATCATCAGCAAATTGAAATAAAGGAGAGGAAACCACATTATTTATATCATCAACCCTAGCTATAAAGAGTATAACCAGTACATGAGGTTTGAAAACGAGACAGCAAATCATGAACTCTACCTTGAAGTACAAAAACACCTGGACATTTTCTGCAAAGGGCATTGATGCATAATAAAAGTATATTACCTCCGCAAGAACTTAGCATCGGGCTCTTGATTCAAAATTATGTGAATTTCAAATACTAATACCAAATTTTTTGAAAACTAATAGTAGGCTATACACAGATCTATATTTGCACACTCTGTCTGATATTGGCCCAGATTTTCTCCCCCTTTTTTTCATTCATTCATAATGTCCTGACAAAATGATGTATCGGTTGCAGTACACATGGCAGTTCATTGCAAGTTGTCGATTTTGGGGGTCTGTGACATCTGAATGTGAACTTCTGACCCCGGCTTCTGAGACTGGGAAACTTTACAAGACAGCCAATTATTCATTCATGATTCTGTATATTAAAGGCTACTCGTTTCCATGCAACACAACTACGAATTATGCAACAATAAACTTATTTTTGTGTCTTTTATTCTGTTTAGTATAGATAATATGATATAAGAATCTTGAACCAGAACTTGATAGGTAAATCCAGTGGGTAAATCGATATCGAATTTTGAACCATGATATTTCTAATCGCCGGCCGGTCGTACCATGTGATTGTACAGCGCAGGACTGTTGACCTGATCACAGTTGCCGAGGGGCGTTTTCTAATTTTCTTTCGGTTGGAAAAATGTTGGTGTTCGCGTTCATGATCAATTAGAATAATTAGTGGGGGTTCCAGAATGGCATTTACCGGTGCATGGTATGTATTTTGCAGGTACATGTATATATACTCGTAGCGGACTCTATTCTTATACAGGATGACACACACACTGCCCAGGAGTTGAGAAGTCTTCACTATTTGGCGCTGGCTTGTTAGCATTACAAACACATATAAAATTCCCTATAAATAAATTGCAATTATATCACTATCATGAATATATTTCTGGAGATACACACAAATAAGTTATACCTCAAACGGTGAAATGCCTATCACCCAAACATATTCAACGTGGCGTTCGTAACGTGGCCCAAATCCCGGAATGAAACATTTTAAGGGATTTGTTCTCTAACCGAATCATTCAAGATATTTGTTTTTCGTCATGATACTGATAAACAATAATAAATAAAAATTAAAATCTTTAATTAATGACATATAACATTTTGATCAAGTTAATTGATTTCCAAGTCCGGAGTCCGGTCCCGAACCTCCAAACGAGTCCTACAATTCGGACTGCAATTGACAGAAGCGGGAAATGCTCTCAACATAAAGTAGCACAGAAGTTAGAGGTGAAAGTATGTTAGTTCCCTTTATAACAAAAATCGAAACTCGAACTTTTAGGGTCACATCTTTGATCTGGTGCTTCTTTAGTTGAGCCAGAGACCGAGCATGGCGGGGCTGAATGAACTTGAGAATCAGTTGCCGCGTGGCGGCAAGTATCGTATCCATGTATGTTTTGTATCAAATTTAGTCGATCATTTGACTTACCCATGATAAAAGGAAAATGCAGCAATTCCCTAACGAATCCTTAAAACTAAAACCATGGATTCTCTACACTCTCCATGCTAAAACATGCAATAAAGATCAAGCCTCAGGAAAGTACACGTGAGGCGTTTTCTCCACTCGACCCTCCCATCGAAGTCACACCCTCTGTATTGGCAGTATCAAGCTTAACTCCAGTGGTAATGACCTTGACTCAGCTAGTCATCCTGCCAGCTGAATGGAATCTGGGAAAGCAGATGGCGCTGTTGTTGTTATTGGAATATGCCAGAACCCTAGGACCATTTCAAGAGATGATGTGCATAAGTTTACTAAAAAGTATAACCGGTTTAAAAGAAATCACAGTCCCCCGATCTTACTGTCCGGTTTGTATACAGTAAAGTATGGGCAAACAACTCTCACGCAACATTAGTTTCACGTTATCCGTTAAGGTCTATGGAAGCCGGACTTTGATTACTTTTACACCGTATTAGAAAAACTATCCATATCCAGATGCGGTGGTCCATAACATATAAAATGGTCAGACTCACTTCTTATTATTCGTTTGAGTTGGAATAGTACACATTTGTATACCAAATAGTCAATCGAATGGTCATCATTGGTCATGACGTTCGTGATCTGCAACTCCTCTGCTCCTGAAGATCTATTAATATCAGCATCAGTCATGTATGTCAGTATGTCCCGTAGAATTTACACAGATAATAAACGACATCTGCAAAATAGAAATAAAACAGCAAATTACTGTCCAAAATAACCTGGGTAAAATCGGTAAGATAGTGGGTGATACTGAGTTGGTCAATACTTTTGAGAACAAAAGTTTACAAATTGATCCTACAAAATTGATGATATATTTTGTAAAACATAGGTTACATCAAACCTTAGAATATGTTGTATGGAACAATGTACACTTATTTAACTAGGTCTAACCAGAGAGGTGCTAACCATGGTCTAACCCACAGACTCTAACTCAAATTAATCGAATCATACAATCCTATAGCAAATTGTAAAGGGAAAGTCCAAAATTGCATTGTGACTTATCATTGGATCAGGGTACGAGAGGATCGGGGTTTGCCGAGTCCCATTGTCAAACTGAAGGGATCGTCAGGGGCGGATCCAGGAATTTTCAAAAGAGGGGGCGCAATTTTGACAGCGCATCAAAGTCAGATGTTGCTCTGACAAAATAAGGTGTTAAAGGGTGTAAAACTGTTCGAATATACCTAAAAATCATGCATTTGCTGCCATTCTTGACGCAATTATTAATTTTCAAGGGTTGAAAGTCATTAGAAAGCAGCGGTTTCTTGATGTGTTACCAAATATAAGAGGGGCGCGCGCCGGCTGCGCCCTGCTCTAAATCCACCACTGATCGTTCACACAACACTTGTCACATAATGTAAGGAGATGGCCTAAATGAAAAAAAAGAGAATAAAACAAATTCAGTGTCTTATTCAGGAGCTAGCTTCAATTCCCGCTTCAACTACATAAAAATGATACTGAGATTCAATTTTCAGGGGTAGAATTGGAGTGATTTTATTCAGGGCCCCCTCTGGAAACTTAAAACTTCAAGGGCCCTCTTTTCTATCGTGAGACTAAAACCGTAGTAAGTGATCATCGATTGTCACGATCAAAGTTCCTATACACCACTGGACGTTCATAATATTTATTCTGACTAAGGGACCGTTCACAAACACTTGTAAGGGGGGGGGGGGCCTGATGCAAAAACAAATTATCGCGAAAAAAATTCGGGGCCCCCTTTTCGACCTCAAAAAAATAAAATTTAAGGCCCCCCCTTTTTGCGACAAAAATTAGTGGTCAACCCCATAGAAAAGCATGTAAACTCAATTTTTACCGGAAAATTTGTGGTAATTTTTTTCAGGCCCCCCCCCCCCTTACGAGGGTAAAAAAATTTAAGGGCCCCCCTTTTGGCATCAGGCCCCCCCCCTTACAAGTGTTTGTGAACGGTCCCTAAATTACTATCTTTAGTCATTTCTTATTTCGAACTGTTGTTGAATAACTTATATTCATATGGTTAAGCTTAAACTTATATGTGAACTTGATTCCCGGGACTTGATTACAAATAGCCCTCATACTTTCAAACTCTTTCAATCAATATCACGGCTATACACAAATACCTGGAATTCCTCTGAGTTGGCGGTAAATTGAATCACCTTGACGATGAATCTGACATTGACCTTCTAGGTGGTATACGTCAATTACGTCATTGAACCCTGGGAACGACTCAGTGTGCCATGTGGTAAGATTTCCCGCGAATTTTCTCTGCGAAAGTAGCATGGAGAGTCGTCTGCTACAAAATCTACACGTACATGTCCAGTGTATGCATGCAATGAACTGTGAACATACATGTACAGTTTAGTGTTGCCTGATTTAATCTAATCGTGTTTTTCTCAGTGTTGTTATACTGCATGGGGTAGCGTGGAATCGTGATACTCGGGCGTGATACTATGATTTGTATTTATTCTGGTTATTGTTGCTGATCAATCAATCAATCAATCAATCAATCAATCAATCAATCAATTATACACTGTATTTGCATGAAATGCATGTATACCCCCTGAACATTGTCATTCTGAAGGAGTCTATTCGTACAGGGGACCAACGGCTTTACGTGACTTCCGAACCACGGAGCAAGTAGAGTCTTGCACAACACTGTTGTTTGAAGTGGACATTTATTCATTTTTAACCAAAAATTCAATTTTTTTCTTCACAGAAAGTTGTAAAAGCAGTATAAATAACTGGAAAGTGTCCATTCTCAACATTTTATTTCATTTTGGTTGAAATTTTGTTAATGTTGAGCTCATTTATTGATATTTTTTTTGTAAATTCAGATTTGTGCAAAAAAGAGGGCGCTATACATATTTCAAATTATTGATTATATTTGATTATCGATTGTGTCGTTTGATCTGTGAATTTTTTGGCTAAAAATGATAAACAAAATTTTCTTGACGTCATATGCTTCATTTGCATATCTAATTTCGGTAGTACACACCAGCATACCACTTCTACATCCAAAAATGAGTTTTTATGAATAGCGCCATCTATTTTGACACTTAGAAATAAAATGTCCCTATTTCTATTGGGTTCAAACAACAGTGACAAGGAAACAAGGAGACGAAAACCGGCACGCCCGGGCTCGAACCCACAACCTGGAATGTGACACATAATTTTTACCAAGTTTGCTAGCAAAGCTACTGCAATGGATTAAATTGCCGATTCGCTTTTCGAAAAATGGTCATACATCAGTCCTTGGGCAAGAAAATTTTAATGTACTTGCTCCGTGGTTTGGAAGTCACATTAAGGGTGTTACGGTCAACAAATGGAAATGACCACCTTACAGGTTCATAAATGACACAAATAAATAATTCAAAAACTTATACCTTTCTGAGAAACTATTAACAAGAAACTGCTTCAAAATCTGCGCGATTAAAGAAAATATAAATAATTCCATGTTATAGTCCGGATAATTTATATTCATGAAATGGCCCAGTATCTGAGGCACAAAGATCTTAAATATGAACTTGCAGTATTTTTACAATTCACAAGTTCCGGAATGCATGTGGCAAAAGTAAATCAAAGACATTCCTAGTGAAATCAAATAACGATTTCCAATCCAATCTCAACGAAGCATTGCTTGACTTTATAAAATTTATCTTTTACTTTCAAATGTGTCAGAAGCTGTATCCAATTTACATGAAAATTATCCACTCTGACATAATTATAATATACAATAACACACAGGCTGTCATTGATTCTCCCAAAGTTTTCGCTCCATATCACCAGGAAAGTTGAGAATAAATCCAAAAACAACATCTTCCCTCCAATAACCTATTTATTTCCATCCAACCAGGAAAGTGACTTTTCTGATCCAACAAACTCTGGCTCTCCAACCAACATGACCAACTCCGTCAATTTTCACTTCTGACCAAGATTGGGAAATTTCTAAAAGTTTTAAAACACTGATGTCATAGCTATTTTTAGTACACAGGGAACTTCTTGCTGGTTCATTTACAACGCAGGCTAAAACAGCTACAGATACCTTTTTATAGCAATGTAGAAATCCGCCTTTTTTGACTTGCAGATTTCCGAGGAGATAGTTTTTAAAAGAAGTGGTCAAAAGTGATAGAGTTATGGTGTCACAGGATTTAAGTTTGAAATGATTTATGGTTGTAAAGTTAGGGGTCCTCTAGATATTAATGAAGGAAGCTTGGACTGGTTCTGTTTCTAGTCCACAGAATGATGTATCCCATAAGAGAAATGCTCAGATTTTCTAACATGTCTGATCTGGTTAGGGAAAACATGGAAGGAGATCAAAAAGAGCAAAAGCGTTGGGATGACCAAAGGTTCGCACTAGGGAATTTAAACCTGGAGATGAAGTATTGGTTCTCTTGTCCTCTAGTTCTAATGCCTTGGAAGCTAATTGGTTATTCATTAAGAAGTATTGATGCAGTGATGGGAGAAAGGCGCAAGAAGAAATTAATCTACCAGACAACTTAGAAATCTTGTTTGTGACATTGTTGATATGAGTACCAAAAGACAGATCTTTACTGAAAGTCACACCCAGTAGTTTGAAATCATTAACTTCATCCAGAGTTGCATCACCCATTGAATAAGAATTACAGACTTTTGGAGCGTCAGACCTATTCATGTGCATAACAGAACATTTAGAAAGATTTAGAGGGAGTCTAATGGCCACAGACCACTTAAACACATTTTCAATGATCCTGCTGAAGAATATCATGATCACTATCACTATGAATGGGACGTACAATAGAATGATCATCAGCAAATTGAAATAAAGGAGAAGAAACCACATTATTTATATCATCAACAAACAAAGAAAATAAAATTGGGCCTAGAACAGATCCCTGTGGTACACCAGATGTTACCACACTGCAATCAGACAATGATCCTTTGAAAATAACCCTCTGTCTACGCATAAAAAGGAAGTTTTGAATCCAACTTAGAAGTGGACCTCTAAAACACAAAGAATGAAGCTTAGTCACCAATAGATTATGGTCAACTCTATCAAAGGCAGAGCTGAAATCCAAAAAGACACCATCAACTAGATTACATGATCGAGCATCAAGAGATTGACTCAAAAGATGGAAGAATTTTGAAAGCATTTGCTCACAATTTCTTCCCTTTCGAAACCCAAACTGGTTATCGGACAAAATGTCATTTTCATCAATATAATCAAGAATACGAAATGAAACCAATTTTTCCATGACTTTACCAAAAACACTGGTCAATGAAACTGGCCTATAACTACCAACCAGATCCTTTATAGATAGGAACAACATCAGCATCTTTCCAAGCAGTAGGCACTTGACCTTTAGAAATAAAAGCATTAAAAAGATTACATAGAATTGGAGTAAGTTCAGCAGAGCAGACCTTAAGAAAAACAGGAAGAATCTCATCTGGACCAGGTGATTAAGAGGTAATCAGATTCTGAAGAACCTCAAGGACCTCATTTACTGTAAATGGATCAAAAGAAATAGATGTACCACCATGGATAGGAGGGGAGTCATCAAGAGAAGTCAGATCAATTGGATCATACATGCTATCAAACTTACTAGAAAAATGTTTATTAAAAGCAGAAGCAATTGCCCCAGTATCATTCACAATATCATCATCAATAGAAAAACAAGAATGTGTACAAGGATGTACACAAGGATGTATAAAAGGATATATACTCAATTCCAAGAATTGATAAGATACTTGATAGAAATTCAATAGAGCCATCAACATACATGACCAAACTGGATCTTTGTAAGGAATATTGACAAGTGCCCTTTACAGAAAGATTTAACTTGCTTTTGCTACACCTCTAGGCCTGTTTCAGTTCAAATTTCTCCCCTTTGGCCAACACGGGGCACCAGCAACCTTTTCAACGCACGATGGACAAGCTGCTGAAGTGTGAAGAGTCAACATATATGGATGATTTGATAATTTTCAGTGATTCATGAGAGGATCACCGCACCCTGTCCATATCTAAGAGGTACTGGATGCCGGGACTGAATATCTATCATGCAGGCAAATTTGACACCCAACCCAAGTAAATGCTATTTTGCATAAGGTCCAGGTTGAATACTTAGGTTATGCATGTAGTCAGTAACGTTTGGGTAATCTCTTTACATACATCCTTTGCTGTCATTTTAAAGAAAAATTGGGGGTTTTAGTCTGCCAACGTTGGGTTGAAGGAGGGAATGGGGTGGTGAAGCTCCGGAAGTCATTTAGCAAATTTTGATTTGGTAGCCATTTTCCGATCAGGAAGTACTTTATGACGTCATAATTACGTAACGCTTTTGGCCGATTTTTATTTTCTTGGTACCATTGGGGTAGGACCATATCTATCTATTGGTAGCAAAACCAAGTTCGTAGGAGGTTCGGTTCCGTAAAGGAAGAGAGTTCGGTCCCCCTTACTGACCATGAGCCTTTGAAAATGTCGACTCACAAGATGGAATCTCGGAATACAGCCATAATATTGTTTTAAGGTGTTTGGTCCACGCGCCCTCCACGCGTACCAGTACGCGATAGTTTCCGAGTTTGTAAGTGCCGCAATACGCATGCGCATATATATACTCTGAGTAGTGTTGTTGAAGCTAAAAATTGCCATATCTCAATATTTTTCTGGAAAATTAAGTCGGTGACCCCCAATTTTTATTTTTTTATTTGAAAGAACATACTTGTGCGCAACTTTTGTGAAAAAATTAACAAAAATGCTCGAGCAGATTTTTTGAATCAACACTAAATAATTTCACTTTTGCCACATTTCCCATACACCCCTGTACTAATTTGTCCCCTAAAACCTCCAAAAACGGTGTTTTTAAACAGACTCTCATGCAAAAACGAGTCCCGTGACCCCCAATTTTTATTTTAAAAATCAGTTCTACATCGATAAAATATCATTCATGCCGATTTTTACTAAAATTGCTCGGGCGGATCTCTCATGGACCAAACACCTTAAGGTTGATCACCGGTGAGGTATCTCCGTTGGCATTGCCGATGACATTTCTCACATGTTACTTCAAACAGATTGTATAAATATTATAGAGTGTTTAAAATTAACAATATTTGACTTCAGTTTTGTATCAGTTATGTTACCACTTTAACTTGTTAGAGACGCTTCGAAATGACGTCTTAAATGCATGAGTGCCGAAGGTGTTCTTGAATGAGTTGATTGTCCTTGCTTGAACAACACGGAGACAAGTTGTTCGATCCATTCTGAGATGACTCTGATGGAGAAGTGTGCATCAGATTCAGACTTAATTGGCGGGTGCCCTCGGAGCTGGAGATAGGCCTACTTGTTTATTGTTTGTTTGTTTGTTTGTTTGTTTGTTTGTTTACCTCGGTTGGTCCGTGACGGACACATGCCATTAGATCCATGTTGAACTCATGGTCCCTTCCAAGCTCATTATATAAAAGTACCAACATGGATAGCCAGTAATGGCTAATCTATGCATGCTGGCCAATGCATCTTTGAAAAGATGCCGAAAATAGAAAAGATAGCAAGAAAAAGAAAAAGAAAAAGATGACCACTCCCAACACAATTGAACAATTTCCTCTTAGCCCTTACTTCGTGAGAAAAGAAACCAGGAATTCTGATCTCATGCCCCGACGCAAAGGCTTTAGATGACCTGAAGACAGACTTCTTTGAAATAACCCGTCTTCAGCAATTCCTAGATCCTTCGAAACCACCGAGAATTTAATTGGCTTCAATCAGATCTCCCATTATCCATATCCTTATTCTTTCTAAAGTGTACAACTTCAACTTTTATAGTCTCTCAGGATAAGATTTATGCCTTTGACTAAATATCATCCTGGTGGCCCGTTTTGCACTTTCTCCATCATGCCGATGACTTTTCTGAAACTTTGGCTCCAGGCTTGTATGATATGGACAAATGTTTGTAAAAGGTCAAAAAACATTTTTATCAACATACCGGGTGAGTCAAAAAAACTGCAATAGTTAAATGAAAGCCATATTTTAAGAACGAGATATATCATGAACATGAAATGTATATATATATATAAATAAATCATAGATTGACCTTTAAAATGGTGAAAGAATGGGAAAAATTGATAAAGGCATCAAAGAGATACGCTTATTTGAATAGGAAGGCATAAAAACAGTTCTGTCCAACTGTTGTGCATATGTTTTATTTATGGAGGACACAATTATGACATTATCTTTTTCTCTTTTGTTTGTGGCCCTGAAAATTGCATATTCGGTTGAACGGGGACTGGAACACATTTGGCAGGGGATTTCTCCTTGAGCTCACTTCTGGATCCCTTGCCAATGTCTGACGAGCGCGGTCAATGTTTCTCCTGCTTCTTATTCGCGGTCTTCTAGATCTCTTTATTTAGGTTATGGGATGTTCCTGTTCTTATGAATTCTATTATTAGATAGTGGATATGCACATGGTACACACGATTCGGGGAATGCAACCCGTTGAATCTATGTTTAACTTCTGCATGAGATTTGGTTGTAAAATAAACCTCAGCAATAAGAGGTGAACTGATCTTGAGGTATTTTGAACAATGACTGATTGATAAGCCCTCCCGTCTAGGACAGTACTCCCATGTCGTTTTGCACTTGAAAAGACCGCCTAAATTATCTTTTATATCGTCACCCTAATAAAATAATGGCGTAAGTAACAAAATGGCGAAATTGAGATTATTGAATAAATCAGTTCCTTAGACTAAGAGGCACCTAC
>JXSR01S013434.1:0-14961 GCA_000969725.1 Ophiothrix spiculata
AACCAAAACAAATATTAAAGTTTTAAGAAAGTTTTCAGATAATACTTTTCAGTGTATTTTTTTGTATTTCATTTAAGAACCCGAAAGGTGAATTTGGCCTTGGTCATTTAACATCTCTGACCGTAACACTATGTATAAACGTAAAATGCCTACAGTCTTGCATCTGCAAGCTGAACTTTATTTAGATGTTGAGGTACTTTTTAGACGGATTTGTTTTTTTTTTGGATATATCCGTGCATACTATATCGTACAAATGACATAAAAGGTTTCAGGTCTCGTAAAACAGTTTTCGATGAACTTATAATAAGCGAGTACATCCCTGGAGAAATGCGTCTGAACGCCAGTCCTTATGTAACACCGTATATCAAAAGTGAAGTACATATCTGCACCAAACGACCTCCAGCGGTAATTTGAAATATGAGTGGCTGCGACATTTTTGTTCTTTACTAACCCATTGATTTTGTATGCAATTCAAACAGCTTGCGGGCACTTTCATCAATTTGTATATAAGATTCTGGATTACATTTTAACTTCAACACCCTACAGATTTTTTTATTTCTGCCGCTAAACCCGCGTTGCGCGCAGCGCTAAACAACTAGGTGTACCTCTAAAGTCATCTTTTGCGCTTATTTTAGTAGAAAAAATGGCCCTACAACATTCAGGGGGTTACAGTGTCCTTTCAAAATTTGGAGGTCATGGGGGTTTGGTGTAACTCAATGATTTTAAAAATGTCATTTTGAGTAGATATTCATTTCAACTAGGTATATCAGTAAAACTTGTACTTTTCTAAAATATTTGAAAAAAAAAACGCACGAAAACGGACATTCCTAAGATTTTTTTTTTGTTGCCTATATTTTCCGCACAAATGCCGAGTTTTCACATTTTGGTAATTATGACGTTATAGTGACGTCATACATTAACGGAGGACTTGAATTTGGTATCAATGAAAAGAGGGGACTGATACCTGTCCATTGGTACCACATATGGGGGTCTGCAGGACTCGCTATAAAAATTGCAACAACCCTCCCCGTCCGTATAATATGTTTGTGAAAATCGTCTGTACGTAGGGTGGGGTAGTAGATTGCCAGCCCCTCCAAACTTGCAAAAATGTCAGTCGCCACACTACTGTTTGTTGGCAATTTGGGGCTGCAGTAGAAAAGTGAAAAGAGAGGGGAAAATGAAAAGTTAATAGAAGGAAAGAAAACAAAGGTAAATGGAAAAAGAGAGAGAGAGAGAGAGAGAAGAAAAAAGGGGCTAATGAGGGTAGTTCTAGTGTTTGGCTAATATTCATGCAATATGGATTAGAAAGAATTTAGCTTACTTGCTAGAACCAGATTGAAATAAAACTGTCAATTCAATGCTAATGCACGGAAACAGGCGGTTCAGCTTGTTTTCACATAATTTTGCCAACTGGAATTGTATTTGACTTTGAACATGCATTGAACCTGATAAAGTATTAATTCCAAACAAGAAATTGCACAATGTGCCAACGTCGCATAAATTTGGCAACTAGAATTGTTCTTTGAACCTACATGCACAATATATTTAATATAAATCTAAATATGAAAATGCACGATGTAGCAACCTTGGTGAATTAATCCCTGTTAAAATGTTACAAAAAAGCGCCCTAGTTGTTTGTATATAGAGGTTAAAGAGGACGTTAAATGTTTTTTTTTCTTTGCAAAATTTTGTACTTTGGTACAGTACTTATTAAAATAAGTCAATAAATAAGTCAAATGGCACAGATTTTGACATTCTTTTACCCTTGTCTTATTCTCAAACGAATATGACGTCAAGGGGCCGCTTCAAAAATCTAATGGCTGGAGCTTGCGGTTCTGGGTGGTCAACCGCCGGTTGCTTTTTTGTTTTGATTTTTTTTTTTATGGGATCCCGAAGGCTTTTGTGTAATTTTGACTACATCCTTTGCGGTCATTTAGCAAAAATAAAAAACCTAGGGGGGGGGGGGGGCCAAGGTGTTCCGTCGGAAGGTAATGGGGTGGTTGCCACTTCAAAAAATGTCAAGTCGTTATTTTGAAACATATCTGCATATCTGTAAGGACTTACAAAACTTAAAAAAAAAACCACTTTGCTACTTTGAAAGTAAAAACTTCGATGATTCCGATAATTAGAATTTTAGAAGCAAAATTTTTATTTGATGGTAATTGTTGGCAAAAGTCACGATTTACCGATGGAAGCACTTATGACGTTATAATTACGTAATACGCTGGCCGAGATTCATGTTTTCGGAAATAATAATGGTTATATGGCCATGCGTTTTGAGGTGGTCCCCTGAATAGGTGGCACCGTTACATTTGTGCGATCCATATAAAAGTTTGACAGCCTGTAACTTCTGAAGTATATGTCCTATAAAGTTATATTTTGTACCAAATTGAAGGATATTTTAATGGCAATTAAGTTCAAATTAAAAAAGTTCCTTGAATTCACTTTATAAAGAATAATCACTAATTTACTGGCACCAGGTACCCAATTTTGCACGGTGGTGAACGGGTGGAGCATGAACGGGTGGAGCATAAATTTTAGACCATCATACAATTTTTCATGTTACCCTTGCACTAGCTATTACTTAAAGTTGTTATCTGTTACAAAGTACTGTAAAGGTAACTTACAACTTTACAATTGATCAAATTATCACCATTTTAAGTCTCAATTAAACTCAAGTTCATTAACATAATGATTAATTACAATAAATGAATAAAGCATTGATCATCTGTTCGATCAGCCAAAATTTAGAATTGTGGTGAAAAAAAGAAATCAGGAGTACATGAAGGCCCTAGTTAATTATTAAAGTAAGCTAATAAATTAGAAATACTAACATATTAAATGTGTAAATTTCCTTTGAGCTGTTAAATAAGTTGTAATTCGTGACCTGTTTAAGCATGAACAAAAGAAAACATTAATTAACTTCATCAGTCAGTCATTTGACAATATTGTTCATCTATGATGGCAGTGATCATCTAATAGATTCCTCACAGGTCTTTTGATTATACTAATTTAATAGGTATACATGGATTCTTGCCCTATAAAACCCTCTTCTGTTACACGTCACATCAGATGGTATCTACAAACTTCAAAAAGACACCAAATCACGGCATGGTCATACATTCATGGCAGGTACATAAGCGCTAAAAGGACATTTTCTGAATTACCAGAAGACAACTAGAACTAGAGAAGGACATTTGTTTGTGGGAGGACAATAAAATAGACACTTTTGTACCCCAAGAGTGTGTTGTATAGGCCTATATTGGCATAGACATCCAACCAAGTGCCAAAAAAACGATTTGCACGTTCTTCAAAATGTGGATCACAAGGACATTCTTCTGAACATAGCATTATTATTATAAGTTAACTGAAGCCTGACTTTATCTATGGATATATAAGACTCTAAGTATGATGGTATGATATTTTATTGACCATATTCAATTTGACATTTTAATGTGAGGTTCATGAACATGCATACCTGTATATTATACTATCAGTATTATATATTATCCAGCTTAACGTAAAATCCACGTTCATCACTTAACTTTAAGAGAAAAAAATATTATAAAGTGGATAGGAGATGCTGTTCATTTGTAAATTACATATGAATGATCAAGTGATAAATATAGCTAAATAGGGTAGTTTAATCATAAATTTTTGACCGGTAATGTATATGCTCCGATGTGAAATTGCTGCGAAATGTGCAAGGTTTTTTTTTCACAAAAAAGATGATCGCACAAACATATTTTGCCAAATACACACCCTTGAAAGTTATACATCATTTGAAAGGAATAACTTTGAATAATTGAAATATGAGTTCTTTTTTGTTATAGGATCTTTAGATTTTTTTTGGCAAATTTTTTTCAAAGGCATCTTTTTTCCATTTTTTTCATCAGTATTTGACACATAACTTTTTTTGGCTTCACCCTATGACTTTGAAAGTTGCATTGTTGGATTCCTTGGACAATTTCCTTTCAGAAAATGTATACTTTCATGGGAGTTGAAGGTCTAATAATCAAAATATATTTAGTTAAAGCTCGAACGACGCGATTTTGTAAAATTTCTACGATGTAACGGAAATGGGACCACCTAAAAACGCATGACCATATAGTAAAGACAACTTTAGGCGTGTCAATTTCATATATACAAGGGGAGTGACCACCCCTCTTGATAACAAGCTGTACAAAAATACCTTGGCAAAAAACAGGTAAACGAAACCTCTGACGGTAGTGTTGTGTTATTTTGCATGAATTTGATTCCAAATTTGGAAAGTTTTGTATATGTATGAACTCTCATGAATTGTTGTATATTTTATCAAAGGCACTGAAAGTTTCCAAGCAGTACATTTACCTATCTAGACCAAACTTGGTGGTTGATTTTGGCACATTGCGGCTTTTGCAGTCAGCATATTTATAACATAACAATGACAAAGCATGACTTTTGTTGTACACTACTGATTAAAATGAAACAAACGACATGTAAAAGTTCAATTCATGGGCTATATAATGCAATCTTTACATTCTTTCTGACTATCCGTTAAACCCAAGAAAATTACACTCAAAGATTGTAAGGTTTTTTCTGGGACACCCTGTATATAAAAACACCTTAGATCCGTATGTTCAAAAGAGGTTTAAGAGTTAGACCAGGTTTAAAGTAAGACCCGTTTTGTATCATAGATAAATATATTTTCCTCAACCAATATTGTAGATAGCTGAATTTTAATTTTGAAAGTTATCTTCTAAATACGAAAAGGAGGCGGTGTATCTGTATATGTAAATTCTCAGATTACTGCTCGACATTCATCCGAAATCCCCGTCCCAAATGAACTAGAATGTTTATGGGTCCTTCTGCAACCGAAGAAAATGCCAAGAGATGTCTTCATCATCGCAGTGTGTGGTGTCTATATTCCATTTGGTTCTCCACATCAAGGTCTCCTCAGAGAACATTTGTTGACATCCATGGACTAACTGCATACTTAATATCCTAATATAGGTTTTGTAATAATTGGTCATTTCAATAGAATGTCAATTGACAACATTCTCAGAAACTGTAACCTAAAACAATTGTTGACTTTCAATACAAGAGGTAATGCCAAGTTAGATCTTGTGATTTTCAATTTTCATGCATACTATGAATCTCCAACCCCTTTGGCTGCCCTTGGAAAGAGTGATCATATCTGTGTCAAATGGAAACCATCTGATTATTCTCGCAAACATCATAACATCAAACGGTCTATTCGCCCGATTAAAGAGGGGCAACTTAGAGCTTTTGGCAATTGGATCCAAAGTAATGAGTGGACTGGTTTCCTTAATGCTAGTGGCACCCAGCAAAGAGCTGATGCCCTATAGTATTAGCCTATACAGGTGTCACCATAATGCAATTGACTCATTCTTTCCAATCACTACTGTTAGACAGCATTCTAACAATAAGCCCTGGTTCTCACACAAGGTATTTCCCTCATTAAAGAAAGACAATTAGCCTTTGTTTCAGGTGATACATCAGCCTATAATATTCTGTTGAACAAGGTTCGTCGTGAGATCAAGAAGGCCAAGGTTGATTATTATGCAAATAGAGTCCATGATCTACAGAAAACAGGCCCTAGAAAGTGGCGCCAACAGGTTAAAGTCATGATTGGTAATTCAAAGTCTGATATCAGCATTCCCTTCCCAGGTGTAGATGATGATGACCATTTTCAGATTGCTAATAAGATCAATGATCAATTCGTAGGTGTCTCATCACACATTCCTCCTTTTGATCTGAGCTCTTTCCAGGCCTATTTACCAGCCAGGGAATCATCACCATCCCTTCATCGTTGGGAAGTGTATGCTGAACTGAAAAAGGTCAAACCAACCAAAGCCACAGGTCCAGATGGAATTTCCCCCAGGATTGTAAAAGAGTTTGCTTATGAACTCAGTACCCCCCTCACTGAATATTGAATTCTTCGTATCAAGAGGGAGTTGTGCCCACACAATGGAAAAGGGCCATTGTTATTTCAATCCCCAAAACCAAGCCTCCCAAACCTGACAAACTAAGGCCTGTGTCCTTAACGGACTGCTTTGCAAAGGTTAGTGAAGGGTTTATAACCAAATGGATCTTAGATGATATACAACACAACATTGACCCCAGCAGTATGGTAAAGTAATGTCCCAGGTATTTCTACTTCACACTATTTAGTAAACCTCCTTCACAATCTGCATCAAGGCGGTGACAGGGTCAACAACATAGGGACGGTGGTTCTGACGGACTTCTCCAAAGCTTTCGACATGGTAGACCATTCTATACTTGTTGATAAATTGATTCAGCTAGTAGTCCGCAGATCTATCGTTCCTTGGTTGTGTGACTTTGTAAGCAACCGGGTTCAATGCGTACGTTATAAGCAAACACTCTCAGAATACAAAACCCTTAATGATGCTCTCCCCCAGGGTACAAAGCTGGGCCAATTGGTTTACAGGTCATAATTAACGATGCTGTGCATAACAGGGAAGGCAACATTAATTGTTGGAAATATGTGGATGATCTGACGATCACAGAAAATAGATAGTATCCCCAAACAAGCAAGCTTCAAGATACGCTCGATGAGTTCACAGAGTGGACCGTAACTAACAAGCTTCGCTTGAATCCAACAAAGTGTCAGGCCCTCCAGGTGTGCTGTAAAACAGAAATTCCTGATCATACTGAACTAGCAATTTCGGGGGTTCCTCTTAGTTTTGTAACTGAAGCCAAAATTCTAGACATCTGGATCCAAAATGACCTAAAATGGGATAATAATGTCAATGAGATAAAAAAAATAAGCCAATCAGAAACTGTATATGCTGAAGTTATTAAAGAAATTTGGGTTCAGTGATGAAGAGCTGATTATTGTTTATAAAGGCTATGTTAGACCTCTGTTGGAATATGCTGATGTAACATGGCACGCTTCCATTACTCACCACCAGAATCAAGCACTGGAACAGCTCCAACGGCGTGCATGCAGAATCATCTTAGGCCATAGGTACACATCCTACGCTGATGCAGTTGAGACATGTGACCTCGAGCTACTGTCGGATAGAAGGGAAGATCATTGTCGCAGGTTTGCCGAAGGGCTTTCCAAATCAGAGCGTACAAAAGATCTTCTCCCTCTATCTAGACTGGAGACTCATGGACGCAAGCTTCGCAATGCACACAAAATCTTCCAGCTGCGCTGTAGAACTGGACGTTATCAGCTAAGCCTTATTACCTATTTCATCAGTCTGTTCAACCAATAGAGTCCGATTCTGCAGGCAAACCATGGTAGCAATTTATTCACTTTTTATCATGTGCAATTTCCCTTTGATGGCTAGAGTATGAGCTTGTGGATTGTTTTATATTAATTGTTTGTCATCATTCCCTTTATTTTGAAAACCAAAGTAATGTGCAATATAGTAATCATTATAATTTATACTTTGTATGTTCAATTTGAGTATGTATTCTTTTAGATATTTATCTGTATTAAAATATTTATGTGTTATGTAATGTTATCTTATAATTTGACCCCCGGGTCACAAATATATGAAAGTTTTAATAAAACATGAAACACACATGAAACAAATATAGTGTGCTCAGTGTATCTGAAACGTATTATGCTAAATCTTGGTATTTTTATGTACAAACACCACACAAACCTACTTCCACGTATCTTTTCCAACGTGCTTTACAAAGCATGATCAAACACACAGATAATTCAACTAGAAATGCCCAGGGTTATAGTATTACCTTTATTAACAAATAAAAAAAAATCAAATTGCACTATTAAAGATTTTGGGGCCATTCTTTTGGAACCCTTTGGACAAACTAAATTAATTATGCATTCAAATAATATCAAACTTTTCAAAAATCGAATGAAATCAGAATTACTTGAGAATATGAGTAGTTTTCTTTGGGGCATATCTTGTGTTGCTTGTTTGATCGTTACTTTTGTATTTTTTGCAATTGGTTTGTTGCTGTTGTTGTTGTTGTAACCTTATGTTTAAAGGGCATAAACTCAGGTCTTTCAATTGTGTCCTCAATATCATGTTTTTGTTATTGTGAATTAAAAGTGTACTGATGGTTTTTACATGTAATTGATATTGAAATACATTTTGAATGAATGAATTAATGCAGTTCAAAAATGCTACAAAAGGTCCTTTTATGGCAGTAGTAATTTTGACTTAGACCAGGTCTAACATTAAACCCGGGCTGATTTCACTAACACTAAGCGATGATCGCTAACACCGTTATAATCGCTTAACTCCAAAAATGATCGCTAAATTGATAAAAATACTCGTTATTTAGCGACCTTTTTTGGAGTTAGCGATCAAAACGGGGTCAGCGAACATCGCTTAATGTTAGTGAAATCGGCCTCTAGTCTTAAGCCTCTTTGTTCATACGGACCTTAATGTTGAAAGTCGGGTTTACAACATGGCTGTTTGTTGCAATTCACAATATATTGGAAAAATAGTTGGTTGTTAAGTTATTTTTCCTAAACATTTTCATAGTGATTTTTATTTTGGTGATTTGTTTTATCTGTCGTCCGAAAGAATGAATGAAATTAATTGTAATCTTTAGCTAAGTTAAGTGCAGAGTGTACGTACGAGAACACTATATTGACGTAATGTGAATATGTGGTATCATCTGAGTATTAGCCATATGGTGTTTTTTAATCATCTGATTCTGATTTTCGACGTTCATGGTTGATCATTTTATCATTTCACTCATACAGACGTATAACTGGCAGAATTTACTTATACAAAACATGTAATAACCGTTATTTGTTGAATTGTTTCTCATAAGTGACGGTATTGGTTCTAATTACTACCAAATGTAATTAATTAAAGTACAGATTATTGACTCCTCGCGTCAATTGGGTGTTGAATTGCTACTTTTGACCTTTCAGAATATGCTTTGAAGATAACGGTTATAATTACATTTTAATATATTTTGTTTTTCATGTTGCAATCAACTATAGATTGCAAAATAAAGGGATCTTAATCATTTATTTTAATTTTAATGTTAGTATATTAAAATATTTTGTCAATTGGACATTTTAAGTTCTTTTCCAGCTTTCCTAAGACAATCTTATTTATATGTTTTGTTTGATTTTTTTTTTAATGCAATCAATTTTGCATCTTTAGCGAAGTGAAGTAAAGGATGTAATGAGGTATGAGAAAAACGAAATGACTAAATGTGAATGTGTGTTCTATTATCTGATATAAAAGTGGTCTATTTTTTAAATTCAGCTGCTAGTAACTTTCCGATATATTTTTTCTTTTTTTTAAACTCATCCATTCAATTTTCACCATTTGTGCTAACGGTTAATCGCGACAAGTCATCTACCCATCCCGACATATTAGTGTTAAAATTTACTTTTACAAAACATCCCATACCTTTTATTCTTGAGTTGGCTCTCATTAGTTACTGGATTTAATTACTAACAGATGCAATTAATCAAAGTGCAGATGATTGTCTTCTCACGTCAATGGGGCGTTACATTGCTACTTATGACCTTTACGAATATAATTGTTGAAGATAGTTGATACCTTGAATATAATATAATATAGAATTAACACTTGATAAATCTTTGTTATTTGGGTGAAGCTAAAAAAATGGAAAGACAAATAATTTGATTCATTGTACATCTAAATAATGGTTTGCAACATGTCAATTGGGTACAATTCACAATAAAACCTGAAAATAACAGACCGCTTCAAAACTTAACCAGCTTACCCGAATACGGCGGTCATGGTTTGAGGCGACCAACCACTGGTTGAGTTTTGAGGTGACTCCTTAACTTTTTTCATTAAGTCCGAAGTTTATATTGTTTTCATCTTTTCCCCCGATTTCCAACACTTTACCTCAGAACAAATTGGAGAAATGATTCCAGGTCAAATAACATAACTATCTCCACTTCCCCACAAAGTAAAAAAGCAGTTACTTCCTTTTCGCTTGAACAAATGAGCAGACAATCAATTCCCTTTCATGACTAAAGGCAGTATCTACCACACCATGCATATGCAAATGCAACTTTCTAGCATTGGAGTGGTTTGAAATGAAATTACTTGCTAATAGGATGTATCTGCTATGCTTTATGAAAGCACATACTGCGTTGTTACTTTGTGGGGCAGATCAGACAGGTGCGTCAGAGTATAAGTTTACTTTATATGCTGTGACTTAACACAATTTTCCTCATGTCTACGTCCTGTATATTTAATTTTATAACACAGATCTGATTTCTTAAAAATGTAATTCATAAGTGCCAATGATTTTCTTCTAAATAACTCACACCATTGCTATATAGTCTACACTAGCACTACAATTGGGTTCGACTGATTTGGTTTACTGACAAGAGAGGCTGCGGCTCGGTTGTCATTGACTATATAGATCAGTGTTCTATGTAGAATCAGGGGATTTATTAAGTTAGTGAACTATATGGCGAGGGTTGCAAGTGCGTCTAAACGTGACCTTAACAATATTATTTTTGAAGAGAGATATTTACATAATAGAAATTGTATAAATATATTTATTATTATTAATATTTATGTTTTTTAGGATTGTTCAATTTTAAAAATCAATAAGGAATATCAGTTTTATAAGTAAATATAAAGATATTGAAAAACCTTTCGTAACATTAACTTATCGTTTCGTGCAATATATTTTAACATTATTTTTTTGTGTCCGTATTTTCATTTATATAGAATGCATGATAATAACATGCATTATTTTTGACCATGTTGTTTTCATTGCGATTCAACTCGCGACCAATCATCATGCTGCAATCACAATTTTGTAGAAGGTTTAAGTTTGTTTCTGGTCCATTTTCAATGACATCCAAAAACATATGTTATCGTAAAAACGTAAACAATTTGCTTTAGGCGCTCATTTTTGAGACAATATGTAACATAACAGTTAATAATAACTAAAGAACCTCCGAGATACAAATCTACTTTCTATTGTCCAAACACTTACTGTAACGAGTCATTATTTCCACATGCGTTGGGACATGATTTACGATTTCAATTGTCTATCAAAAGTAATCATATGATAAGGTGTGGGTGACTAGTTTAAGGTGCATTGTCAAAACCAATTTACAGATGTTGGGTAAATATAACATACTACTGTCACAGAAACATTTCTTAATTTTCATGATATTTTCATTAAAACCAAGCCTCACTGCTTTATCGCAATGTATTTTATGAGATAAAATAAATAGTGCCTCGGTTTTACATGATAAGTTATCAGACATAAAGGTATGAACTTACTTAGTAAGTCACATTATATTCAGAAAGTTTGCCCAGGGCAGATTTGTTGTGGTTTTACGCATACAAATCTTTAGGTAGGATAGTATCCGTAAGGAGGGTAATCACGGCGATTCGACAAATCATTGTCTTCTCTGAGCATTTGTAATTGGAAAAGTTGAATATTTAAATGTAATTTTCTAAATTTATAGAGGATAGCCTAGCACTGCTTTCCATGAGGGTCCTCCGTCAGATGGTCAGATTTATTTGCCAATTTTATATGCTGGAAGATGTCTGTAGAAGCAAGTTTGGACTGGCAACCAAGTACATATGCAACGCCGAGACCGGGAATCGAACTTACAACAACCTTGGACTCATTGGGTGCAAAACAAAGGAATTACAGCTTCCTTTATGAATAAACCATATTTTAACTGCAATGGTATCTCTTACACATTAAAATCTGAAACTGAATGATTGAACAACATCAATAGGCAAATAAGAAAGAAGTTAAAACATTTCAACATTCCTTGAAATGAACCCGATTTAAAATGGTTTTATATAATCTATAGATATATAAACCTCAAGATGTGATCTATGGACTTCCGCAGGGATCAATTGTCGGACTTTACTCATTCAAGATTAATACTATTCCATAAGGCTGCATTGTTTGGCAATCGAATGGTGTAATTGGCCGGGATAACACATTGATTGATCAGCCAGAATTTCAGATCTTCATCTTTATTGTACCGTTGTATAATTTACAGACAAAGGTCCTCCAGTGATTCTTTGAAGCTCTTTTAATCATTTTCAAGTTTCAAGTGTATTTTTCCATAAACAAGCATAATAAAATACACTTAACAACATAAATAATAGAAATATTAAAAACATAATTAAGCAAACAATTAAAACCCAAAATAGACACAAAAATTATTGAGAAAAGGGCTTGAGAGTCAAGAAAGTTGGGTTGTGAATAGCCCATCTCTTTAAAAACAAAATGAATAATATACAGAACAGTATATGACATAAAATAATATAGTCATATAAGTAAAGGAAAGACAGAACAACAAAAAAGGACATGCTCAAAACTCATTAGTTGTATAATGTAATTAAATTGTATTTATAATTTCGTCGAAACAACTCTGAATCTAGCCTCGAGAGAGGTAAGACGTAGACCGAGACAGAGATAAGTGCCAAGGAGTGGATCAAACTTCATATTGCAATTTCATCCCCAGTCGGGTATAGCCAGGTCTCAGTTATTGCAACAATATCTAAATTGTTATCCAGAACAAAGTCATGAAATTCTTGGGATTGTTTCTGAGTGATTGAACATTTATACAGCAAAAATTGACTTTTGATTTGTCATTAAGGGACACAGCTTTCAAATGTTTCAAATTCCTTGTATTCTTTAAAGAAATCTGAGGAGGAGATCTCCGTGTTGTAACAATAGATGGTATGCTCTCTATGTCACTGGTGGATTTAAGTGTTCAATAATTCTAGGATGGTGCCTACCTCCTCTTCTGCCTCTTCTGGTGGGAGCTTTTGCACATAATCCAAGTGATTTTATGTTGGACCACACATCCTGAGATAATCTAGTGTGGAGAGGAGTTCTTAGTTCTAATAGCTGCTCTCTGCTATAACTCATGGTAGAATCATAAAACAGTCCACAATGGGTGGTAATGGGTGATTGTGATAAGTGGGTGATTGTGATAAATTTTGGTGTCAAAACCACCAAGAATGTTATCACCAATGTCATAAACTTGTTGACTGAAATAGCTCTGTAGCAAACTGATGTAGAAATGTCCCACATAGCTTTTTCCATGGTCAGTGCAGGCAAAGTGAAAACCAAAATCCAGTAAAAACAAAACAGAAGCAGTTCCAGTTTTCCTACAAACTTGTCCAGTTGTTCCCTGGGTGTTAACAAACACCTGGTTACAAAATATATGAAGTATGGAAATGTAGAACCATGAAAATGTCAAAGTATTTGAGAGAGGTGTGCTACCACATCCAGCGCACTACCAGTGTTTCTAGATAATATTTGATGCGTAAAGTTAGACAAGAATTATTGTTTAATCTTTTTAAGACACAATGTCTGCACAGAGTATGGATTTTCTACAGACATTCTAAAAATAATCCAAAGTATATAACACATAGCAATGTCAATGTGAAAGGATGAGCAAACATGAAATGACCGGTCCATCATGCAAGATATCTGTCTATAAAGAGGAACAGCAAACATGAAATGACCGGTCCATCATGCAAGATATCTTCTGTAAAGAGGAACAGCAAACATGAAATGACCGGTCCATCATGCAAGATATCTATCTGT
Source organism: Ophiothrix spiculata (assembly GCA_000969725.1). NCBI lineage: Eukaryota > Metazoa > Echinodermata > Ophiuroidea > Amphilepidida > Ophiotrichidae > Ophiothrix > Ophiothrix spiculata. The sequence goes on from JXSR01S013434.1 coordinate 13,555, forward strand.
AAAGAGGAACAGCAAACATGAAATGACCGGTCCATCATGCAAGATATCTGTCTGTAAAGAGGAACAGCAAACATGAAATGACCGGTCCATCATGCAAGATATCTGTCTGTAAAGTAATTTGATGCGTAAAGTTAGACAAGACTCCTTCTACAAACAAACAGGTGTGATTTGAGTACATCCCACTTGGTAGGAGAGGCACGGTTTGTGAATGTTTGTTTTGTTCAAAGCCATTAAAACGTTGAAAGGAGGGTTTACAACATGTCATTTTGCTGCAATTCACTTTAGACATAATAATTGAATCTTATTTTTCCTTAAAGGATTTCAGTGGAAGAATCACCTTTTCTAAGTATTTTGATTTTATTTATATGTTTATTAGTCGTTCGAAAAGTCCCTTTTTGAATGCAATCAATTGTACATTTCAGGGAAGTGAAGTGAAGGGTGAAGTATGAGAAGAATATATTGAGTTAATGTTATAATGCCCAACTCAACTATTGCACTTTTATTGACTCACTAGAATAATTTATAAAATATAACATTTTAGCTCACATATTGAATAAAAAGGTATTCCAAGTTGGGCATATCATTAATATTTTGTAGCTGATAAAAATAACAAACCCATTCGAACTCATGGCGAAATAATAACTTCAACATGAAAAAATACCTGTACTATTGGAATTATTGTATATTCTTTTTAAGACACAATGTCTGCACAGAGTATTGATTTTCTACAGACATTCTAAAAATAAACCAAAGTATATAACACATAGCAATGTCAATGTGAAAGGATTAACAAACATAAAATGACCGGTCCATCATGACAGACATCTGTCTATAAAGTAATTTGATGCGTAAAGTAAGACAAGACTGCTTCTACAAACAAACAGGTGTGATTTGAGCATACCCCACTTGGTAGGAAAGGCACGTTTTGTGAATGTTTGTTTTGTTCAAAGCCCTTAACGTTGAAAGGAGGGTTTACGACATGTCATTTTGCTGCAATTCTCTCTAGATATAATAATGGATTGATTTTTGTTAAGGATTTCAGTGGGAGAATCACCTTTTCCCTGTATTTTGATTTTATTGATATGTTATTAACCCTTCGAAAAGTCCTTTTTGAATGCAATCAATTGTACATCTTCTGGGAAATGAAGTGAAGGGTGTAGTGAAAAATGAAAAGTATGTATTGCCTATTATAAAAGTAGATTAAACAATTATTAGTTTTTAATTCAACTGTTTATCACTTCTGCTTTTGATATACGATACAAACCTTATGAAGTTTTTGCTTTATCTTAACAATGTCAAATATAGAGCAAATGACAAGAAGAAGAAGAAGAAGAAGAAGAAGAAGAAGAAGAAGAAGAAGAAGAAGAAGAAGAAGAAGAAGAAGAAGAAGAAGAAGAAGAAGAAGAA
>JXSR01S013434.1:15071-27232 GCA_000969725.1 Ophiothrix spiculata
TGATTCAAATTTTCACAGTTTGTGCAAGCGGTTGATCACTTTATGTCTCTACGGTATCCAGACGTATTGCTGTTACTTTTACAAAACAGTCCATAACCATTTTTCTATGAGTTGGTTCTCATTAGTTACTGGATTTGATAACTAACAGATGCAATTAATCAAAGTGCAGATGATTGTCTTCTCACGTCAATGGGGCGTTACATTGCTACTTATGACCTTTACGACTGTAATTGTTGAAGAGAGTTGATATACATTGAATATAAAATATATATAAAACGTTTGAATTGCTAATTGTGTTTTTGATGAAGCTTAAAATGAAAAGAAAAAGGGAAGTAAAACAAGTTTATGCATTTAAATAATGTTTGTGTAACATTCGGTATCGTCAACAATAAACTTGAAATAACTGCCTTAAAAAAAAGAAGAGCGGAATCCGCTCCCTTCCTGAATCCACCCTTTCCATCGACTTTTTTGTAGGTTATATTTCTGCCGTTTAGTATTTTTTCTTGATTTTTTTGCTCAAGCCTTGTACTTGATTTAAGGCCATTTTTGGTAAAAATTGGACCTGGAAGCAGTCTTGCGTCATAGCAAGCTAGGTGCAGTTTAAATGAAAAATGATGTTTTCTGTGTTCAGGATACACTTTTACTGTTTTTTTATATCGTTTACTTGGTAAGTACTATGCAATGTTTGCTTAAAAACCATGGTTTTTAGTGATTTTCGGATGACATCACTTATGTCATTGACGTCATTTGTATGTTTTTACTATCGTGGGTACCAATGGACTATGAAGGGACATACCCATTGACTAGTACAACACACTCACTCGGTATTTTGTCAACCGGTTTCTGAGATCTAGGGATGGGAAATACTAAACCCAACCACCCCGACAGGTTGTGGAATTTAGGGTTAAAAGGCAGTTTCAAAACTTAAACGGCTTTGAATGCTCGGAAGCGGAAGACATGGTTCGGACGGACTACCGCTGGTTGGGTTTTGAAGTGACTCCTTAGTGTTGTTTCATTTTATTTGATTGAATACAAGTTTATTTGTTTTTATCTTTTCCCCAGCTTCCCAATACTTTGCATCCGTAGGAAGAAATTTAAGTAATAACATCAGGTTAATTAATGCAATTAGCTCTTTTCTTTTTTGACTCTTTTATGCATCATAATAATATTTTACACTGTTGTTGCTGTCACTTTGTTTGAATCATAATGATTATCGAATGTTCCAGCAAAATGAAAAGTGTGAACTGTAAAAACGTCTCATAATACTGTCACGAACGTGCGCATAGGCCAAAAGAGGACTTTCCGGTCAGGTCTATACACTGAACGAATTTATACACCTAAAGTGTATTGTATAAACATATTCATAATCATGTGTTCTTATCTGTTTTTTTTTATTTGAAAATTAAAAGAAAAACATAATTTTCATAACTAAATACTTTATATGAAAATATTGATAAACGTTTTGTAATAGTATCATATTGATTTGTCGCAACATTTTTTTACATTACATGGCTGTTCATATATTTATTCGGAATGCATGATAAGAGCATGACGTATTTTTTCTCTGTGATTCAACTCCTAACCAATCATTATGTTCACTCACAATTTTGTAGACCGTCTTAATTTGTTTGCTGTCCAGCCCGTATGAGCAGTAAATGCCGGAAACTTCATTTTGCGCTACAGGTGAAAATACATGTGAAGGACGTAATTCGCCGAATTTGAATTTTTGACAGATTCACAATCCTTGTGCTTACTACAAAATACCAGCAAAGTATCGTTTGATATATGATAGGCAATGTGAAATAAATCTGCATATTTTTAAGACAATCAACAGAAAATATAGGGCTTTCTAATCTTTAAACGCGTTTATCTCAGTGATACATTTTACTCTCTGACAACCTTTGAAGGACCATAACTTGACTTCTGGAAATCGTGTGAAGTTTATTTAATAAGGTGTCATTTTAATCCTTAAAGTATAGTCTTTGCAAATAATTAAAAAGAGAATATTAAATGAGCTGGCATTTACTGCTGGTTTGGGATGGACGTTCACAAATCTACTTTCTATTGTCCAAACACTTACTGTAATGAGGCATTTTCTCCACATACGTTGACACGTGATTTGTTATTTCCAATTGTCTATCAAAAGTTATCATATGATACAGTGTGGATGGCTAGTTTGAGGTGCGTTGTCAAAACCAATGGTACATATGCTGGGTAAATACATCACACAATTATCTCAGAAACATTTCTGTATTTATTCAAATCAAGATATTCCAATATTTTAATCAAACCAGGTTTCATTAAACTTCACTTGATTATCGGAGGTATTCCATGTGATAAAAAAAGTGCCTCGTTTCACATGTATACAGTTATCAGACACAAAGATATAAACTAACATAATAAGAAAAAATTTATCCAGATAGTTTTAGTAACTGTAACCGTATTGTGTAACCTCCATAATTTGTTGGACATCGTTGTCGTTATGAGTCATAGCTTTACTTAAAAATAATTCGTGATTTCCAAAAATAAGCCTATTTTGTCAGTAGTTATTAATGTTTTTGTACAAAATAGAATGAAGTCAAATTTACATTTTCGGTGAACGCATTTTACATTGAACAGACGCAAGTGTTACGTTGAAGTGTAATGAAAAACCGGCGATATTGCTTTTAGGTGCGAAACAGAAGATGCTCACAATTACAAACAATTGATTTTTATATAATTCAAACAACTTGCCGACAGTGATCAATTTTCTAGTATGTTATGAACTATAATTACTAAAATAGAAAAATAAAGAAGAAGACTAAAAAAACTAAAGAAGAAAAAGAAGAAGAAGATGATGATGACAACAGAAGAAGAAGAAGAAGACAATAACAGCAGAAGAAGAAGAAGAACAAGAAGAAGAAGGAACGTGAAAAAAGAGAGAAATCCTTCTTTTTGTAGATTATTTCTTAAAAGGAGAAAGCATATAGCATAGGTTTTTTTTACAAAAACGATACAAGCCTTATCTTAAAAATGTAAAATAAAGAGCAATTGCAAACCAGAAAAAGAAGAAGAAAAAGAAGAAGAAGAAAAAGAAGAAGAAGAAAAAGAAGAAAAGGAGGAGGAATTAGAAGAAGGAAAAGAAGAAGAAGAAGAAGAAGACGAAGAAGGAGGACAGCGAAAAAGAGAAAATCCTTCTTTTTGCAGATTATTTCTTAAAAGGAGAAAGCATTTAGCATAGCTTCTTTACAAAAACGATACAAGCCTTATGAAGTTTTTGCTTTATCTTAACAGTGTCAAATATAGAGCACATGAAAACAAGAAGAAGAAAAAGAAGAAGCAAAAGAAGAAGAAGAAGAAGAAGAAGAAGGACCGTGAAAAAAGAGAGGAAATCCTTTTTTTGCAGATTATTTCGTAAAAGGAAAAAGCATACAGCATAGCCTTTTTTACAAAAACAATATTAAACTTCCGAAGTGCGAAATGCGTTTAATTACATTTGATTTTTTTAAACTATCATATGTAAATTTCCATGTTATTTCCAAGAAAACCCCATCTAAAATGGGTGATGAAAAAAAAAATACAAATTTGAAATTTTGAAAAATATACATAGTCAAATGCGAAAAGGAACTTGCAGCAAATTTGCCAATTTATTTTTCACATATTTTCCCAATTGTAATGTAAAACCGCTGTTTTATTTTCATATTCAAAAATGTTAAAACAAAAAATAATTAACTGAAGTAATTATAAAAAAATAAATAAATGAGTGCGTGCAACTAATTAACAATAGGTACTTAGGAACGTTTTGATAAATAAAAGCATACAATATACGTTATTTTTGTAACAAAAGTTACGATTATATAAAAAGGAAATATGCAATTAGATAGGTAATAAGAATGGAGTAGAAAATGAAATTACTACATTACTATTTTGCACTTACTATCCTTCAAGTGGTCGTTACTTTTTAATCAAAGCGTCGTTATCTATTATTAATTGCATATACATGTACTTGCATTTTGTAATTCATCTATGCACAGACCAAGAATAGTTATACAACAATCAAGGTCAATCATAAAGGATCCATGTCTCATCAATTTCGGCAAATAGTTCCCTAAAACTCCCTGAAATGCTAGGGAAAGTATTATGAAACGATGATTTAAGCGCTGGATATACTTCGTCATTTTTGTAGTCATTTTCATTCAGAATATTTTTCTAATTGTGATTGTTTTTTATGAATGGAGTAAACTGTTAATTCTGAATGAGAATTTTCATGAAAATGTCTATAAACTACAAAAATGACGAAGTATATCTAGCGCTTTAGTCTTATAATTGTCCCCAGAATTTTCAACAACCTTAGAAGGAAAAAGTCTAATTGGATAGCCGTGGCAACTTCAGTGGTCGACTAAATTTGATGGCTTACCCTGAAAAGGCACTATTTGGGACACTTTTTAAGAAACTGAAAATAGTCAACAAAAATAAAGAAAATAGTTAGAATTTCCAGCAGATTTTCTATTGTACATTTAATCGCCTTCATCAATTTCTACAGGTGGGGTTTCATTCAAAGGTTAGAAAATGCTGTAAATCAAAATTGATATCATCTCCAAAAAACACTCTTTCAGATGAGCTATCACAAATATTTTTTAACGGATATCTCTTCATATGATCAAGTGGGTTACATTGTAAATTGTGAAATTACTCAAAGTACATGACTTAAAACATCGATTGTGTTTTGTAGAAACACAATACATTCAATAATCATAAACGGAGCAGGTGGTGCACATTTATTTGAGCAAAGCAGCCATTTAACATGATGCCGACCTTTTTAAAGGATTATACTGCTTCCATATCAATTCCTATTATCTTTAATTTGCTATAATTATTCTTTACAGTATCATTATCAATCAATCTTCACATATTTTAATGACAATTCTTGAAATAGAGTACACATAATTCAAATACATATTTTGATTCATCCATACCACTAGTATGTGTACCTGTCAAACTAGATTTAATCTCCGTATATCAGCATGGTATTGCTTTATGTAAAGTACCAACTCACATAAGTTTCAATTTCAAGTCAACGGTGACAGCTTGGCTGCTATCTGCAATACTTTTTTTTTGTGACTCTGAGTAAATACAACTTTGGGTTTTCAAAATCCAGTAACGATTTGATTACATGTAAGGTAAAACGTATGCACCTCGTGCTATTTATGGATTTCATGTTTCACTTTCATGCATGATGTTAAATCATATTAACATTAGTTTACACTTCATTCATCTGATTCAAATGTTTAGCATTATTTTAAATTTGAATACACCAGCACAAGAAAACCCCAACTCCAAAAGCTCCCTTCTATTAAGTTGTGTAAAACATACAAATCTCTGAAAATGCTTTCAAATCCCTAAATAGCATTTCCATGTCTATATCCCAAGCAAAGTGTCACATTTGACCTAGCAGTTGACTTTTTTAGACATTGTTAAATAATTTGTTCCTTGATGTGAAATCATTTTCAGAGATCTATATGCATTTGTATTTTATAAATATAATTAAAGAAGGGAACTATTGGAGTTGGGGTTTTCTTACACTGACGTATTCATTTGTTAAGGGTTAATCACCCGATTTCACCAAATCAGTAATACGTTGATATTACCTAACCTTCCAGACATATTAAATTTTACATTTACAAACCTATATACAAACATTCCATACCTTTTGTTATTCTTTGAGTTGGTTCTCATTAATAAGTGGATTTCATTACTAACAGATGCAATTCATCAAAGTACAGATGAGTGTCCATAGTGCGTAACATTGCTACTTATGACCTTTAGGATTATTATTGAAGAAAATTGTTGATACCTTTTATTTCTTATATATCATTCATTGTGTTATAGATAAATACTATTCAAAAATTAAACTAGATACCAAAATAATAACCTTTAACCCTCTTCTACCCAGGCTATTTTTGTAAGACGTCTACCCAAGGGGGCCTCCGCTTATTTTATTTTTTTGCTATCAATGCAATAGTTAGGTATGGTCCTTCCCTATCCAACGATACTTCAAAATCGGTCAAGGTGTTGCGTAATTTTGACGTCATAAAGTTTGTACGGTTCGGAAAATCGAGTTTTTGGCAAAAATGGCCCCCCAAATTTTGCTATAAAAGTTTTAAACAATGGATTTTCGTCGGTTTTTTTTGTTAATAAAGACGGAGATTTATTTATTTTTCAAAACGGCGATTTTTCCGGGGCCTCACCAGCCCCCCCCCCCCTATACATGAACTTTGACAAACTACACTAACCCCACCTATTTTTTTTATCAAAATAACCACAAAGGATGTAAAAGCGATTACCCAAATGCCTGGGGTTAGTTGCTTTTGTGTTTTTATGCAGCGAGAAAAAATCCTTAGGGGGAGCAACAACAATCCCTGGGTAGACGAGTGTTAAGATAGCATAACAATTTGAACAGCGTGTGTCCTGATTGTCATGTTCGGGTGAAGATTATTAAAAAAATTATGATTGTTCATAAAGATAAAAACAAATTGCTCGCTACCAATACTCTTCACTTTCTACACTTTCTTGATGATTTGATGATGTGGTTTAGCGATCTGTTACCTTAACTGGAGCCAGGTCAGGTTCAAGTTTACAGTCATATCATGATAATATTAGAACTAAAATAGGCAATTTTTGTAGTTTCAAGATGACGTCAATAAAAAGAATCACTGTGACTGATGATAAATTGCTCAAATATAGGACACAACATGCTAACATTTCAATATTATTATAAACATCAACAACATCAAAAAGCACGCACAATGGATTACATCCTGCATCTGAGTTGGATTAGACACCAGAAACAGTCGTGCCATCCTCTGACCTTCACATTCATTACCAAGTAGTTCACATTTTGACTTATGTTTTGATTGATAATGATAGGTATTTGCATATGCTTAATATACATATGCATTATTGAAATCCTAACTAAGTGCAATAGTTAATAAAGCAAAATAAATATTGTTCAGTGTTGTGTGATTGACAAATGAATGGGGATTGGCGATTAACTTTGCTTAAAATACATGCTTGTGGCCAGAATTTGGAAATATCATAATAAAAATATGTTGGGTAAAGAATATCAAAAAAGAAAAAAGTGGAAGAGGTCAATATGTTAATATTGTATTTATGGTTTAATCAACATAATCTTTTGAGAAAGAAAACACTGATTTACCGTAAAAATTCAGTGATGATCATTGCTTAAAAATAAATCATTATATCAAATTGTCGCAACTGAGGATGCTTGTTTAATCTGCGCAACATTTGTGGCTGTCTACCCGTTGTGAGCCGTACATGCCAGAAACTCTATTTTGCGCTACAGGTGAAAATATATTTCAAGGTCGTAATTTGCCGAAATCGTGATTTGACAGATTCACAATCTATGTGTTTACTACAAAATACCAGCAAAGTTTCATTTTAAGAAAATGATAGAAAAAATGAGATAAATCTGCATATTTTTAAGACAATCAGGAGAAAATATAGGGCTCACTGACCTTTAAATGTATTTTGATGGATATAACTTGACGGATCTTAACTTTCTTGACATCGAGTGAAGTTCATTGAGGTGTCATTTTAATTATTATATGGTCTTTGCAAATATTTAAAAAGTGAAAATGAGAAGACACTGCATTTACGGCTGGTTTGGGATGGACGGTCACATTTTTCCAAAGAACAGGATTGCAATCGTTACCTCACACCCATTTCTGATTAAGTCGTCTCCCTGAAGTAAATTGTTCTGAAAAGATGAAAAACACTTGTTTGATTTTAAACAGGGGGGACGAATTTGATTTCGAATAAAACTACTCCATCCATTGACCTCAATGTGAAAGTGAAATAAAACCAAATGTTCTGTTTAGTTCATATAATATAAAACAAAGGTTTGTAATTACTAAATCTGTTGGAAATTGAATGATCAACTCCATTGTACATTTTTTAAAAACTTTTTTGTGTTGAGAACTATGTTTTCTTTCACAATACGTTACTGACGATACTGGCGGATTGACACCTGACATAGCTAGGCGTAACAGGGCATCTCTGTCTCCTCCTGGATTGATTCTAAATAGGCGTTTCTTACATTTGTCATTCATTGCACGTACGACCAAGCTCGTTAACTATCTATTTGCAGAGTGTTTAACGTGACGACTTACAAATCACCAAGGGAAAGGTTCTTTCGGTTGAAGGGAAACTAGCGTAAAACATTATTATGTTAAAAAAGTGTATAATCAAGTACAATGGGAATTTCCTTTAATTTTATTTAATGTACACGGTTGCTCATAAAGTTGGAATAAGATATATTTAAAAAAAAATTGTATATTAAAAGGTCAATTTAAGATAAAAATATATGGAAACTTATGTTGCTTTTGGTCAGATTTGATAAGTAATCTTGTTGGGTGTAAACTGGAACTCCGAATGTAATCACTTTTCACATGTACTGGTAATTTGATTTACCCCTCCTTGGTCAAGGTCACTTCTCTACTCTATTTTGGTAACGTTTGTGACATTTTTGAATTAAAACATGTGCTCATTCATAAACGGATAGAAAAACAAGTACCAAGTAACAAACTTATAACTGAAAAACTTGCTTATGTGGTCGAATAAAAAAGTTGATTTTTTTGCTTGACGTTTAATGCATAATATTTCTTATTAACGTTGTTTGTGAGATTGACACGTGAGCCGTCCAATGAACTTTTCAAAAATATAAAATTTCTTTGGAGTCGGCACATTCATGTTGCTTTATTTATTATGTTGAAAAAATAATTAATCAGTATTGAAAATTATAAAGACCCCCCCTCCCAAAAAAAAAAAATATATATAATAACTTACTTTTATACACTTTATTGAAACGACAAGTTTAAAGACATTATCCACTATCCACTTGGGTATGAAAACTTGTGAAAACTTATTGAATCAAAGAAAGACCGTAATAGAATCAAAACAAATAAAGATTATTAAAATCATATTTCTTGCTCTAAAAAGACAATTTTCAACCAAATTCATTTCTTTGGGTTCTGTCGGCAGTGTTTTATTTTCCTAAAGTTTGAGATTCCAAATTGTACGCCTGTTAAGTTAAAAGTGAATATTATTCTTTTAGGATGGTTAAATATACTTAACAACATATGATCTCTTTACTACAATATATCGTTATAGTAGGGGGAGGGGGCGGGGGAGGGGGAGGGGTTATAGTATGTGAATCAAGGTTTGTGTAAATTTCATGTTAATTTTGGGCGACCACTTTTTCTATTATCTACAAGATCCAGCAAATCAAATAACACATGTCGCCACCTTTACATAAGGTCAAAGGACAACGCTGTATGCAAAATATATCAAAACTGGTATTAAATTGTTGCAAATTTAATTTGGAACAAGAAATATTGCATTAGTTTACCAATTTGAATTTTTGGTTTCCTTTTTTGTTTAACCCCCTTATTCACCGATGGGGGGGGAGGGGGGGGGATGTTGTCCCCCCCCCCAAAGGTTTTTCCCCCGCTTTATAAAAACGCAACCGGCCCAAGGCATTTGGGTAATCTCTTTTACATCGTTTGCGGTCATTTTGATGAAAAAAAGCTAGGGGGATAGCATCTAAGATGTGGTTAGGGTAGGCCGTCAAAGTTTGGGTGTAGGGGTGGGGGAGGGATGAAATCCCTGAAAATTTAAAGTCGCCATTTTGAAAAAAATTATGCATGCTATGCTATAAATGCTATCATTATTTCCCTTCTTCATTAGCAAAACATCCGACGAAAATCCGTTATTTAGAACTTTTATAGCAACATTTTGATTTTGGTGGCCATTTTTGCCATAATGCAATTTTGCCTGATTTTCCAATCCGAAAGTACTTTATGACGTCATAATTACGTAACGCCTTGGCCAATTTTGATTATCGTTGGATAGGGGAGGGTCCTATCTATCTATTAATAGCAAAATCAAGTTCATGTTGCTAAGGGGTTCCGTTCCAAAATATTAGGGGGGGGGGAGTTGCAACAACTTGCATCCCCCTCCCCCTTCGGAGAACGTGTTACAAAAAATAGCTAGGAGCTCGGGAGAACAAGGGATACCAATGTCATCTAAATTTTCGTGTAAACATGTATTTTGGCAATCCATTATGGACATCAATGTGGGCACCAATTTGGATTTTAAAACTGTTTAGAACATTATCTGGGGCAACATTTCTTTTGTAAACTCACATTCATTTTTATATTGATTATTTTACATTTGTGATGGTTCACCCCCAAATTGCGGAATTTGAAGATGATATCAATTTTGATTTTATCATTTCATCTGTTACACCGTATTCTAAGCTTTAAAATGACACCTTACTTGTTGAAATTGATCAAGGCGATCAAATTTCAGCTGGAAATGTTTATTTTTTGCTGCCTATTTTCATCAGTTTCTCGAAAAGTGTTCTCTCACAAAGTCCCCTTTTTCGGGATGAGTCATCACAATCATATTTGAATAAGTAAATGCTGCTTTCTAGCTAATCTTAACCTTCAATGATAAAACTGTATTTTAATGGCATTTTGGACCGCGTTATTAGCACATTTTTTTGGTACTGGTGTGATGAGAATGAGTGTCCCCCATATCCAGGAGTCCGGGTCTAATTGAACTACACGGAATAAGTCGCAATCAATGATTTATTAATTGCACATGTACAGGTACGTTCTACACAATTAGATAGTAGCTAGGACACTAAGTCACACGGACTCAGTGTTTCATTACACCGGTTTGTGATTTTTGGTCATGATTTTGTTGGTCATTTTGGACCTTGTTTTTATTACCCTGTTGCCATTTTCCATTGATGATTGAATATTTGTATTTTTGATTGAATGTTTTTAATACCGTCTCAATGTCATTCTAGCCCATCTTTGAGCAATAAAAATATATTTTGCCGGTCATGATTGACTTAGTATGGGTACTCATATAATATAAAAATATGTAAAATAACATTATTTGAGTACCCTGAAGGTGAATGGTTTGGATTTTTTGGCACAAAGATCTCATCTTAACCCTCGTCTAACCAGGGGACACCCAATACGGTTTTATCCCCGTAGCATAAAAACGCAAAAGCAACCGTCATTTTACATCATTTGCGGTCATTTTGATGAACAAATTAGGAGGGTACCCCTAAGGTGGGGTTAGGGTAGGCCGTTAAAGTTGGGTTGTAGGGGGGTTGTTGCAACCCGGCAACATTTTTGACAATTTTAAATCGCCATTTTGAAAACAATACGCATGCTGTGAGGCTAAAACTTGCAAGGCATGTTAAAAATGTCATTTCCCTTCGTTATACGCAAAAAACCCGATGAAATTCCGTTATTTAGAAAAATTTTGATTTTGGTGGACATTTTTGCCAAAATTCGGATTTTCCGATTTTCGACATTTATGACGTCATAATTACGTAACGCCTTGGCCGATATTTGTGATCTTGGTATCGTCGGATAGGGAAGGACCATACCCAAAAACTAAGTTCATAAGGGGTTCCGTTCCAAAAATATAGGGGTGGGGGGTTGTAACTCCCTCCCGTGTTACAAAAAAGGATTGGTTAGACGAGGGTTAATATGACCGGATATAATAGAGCAAATGTGTACAAATGTGCTCAACTGCATTGGTTGCTTCGCAACTAGAGAAAAACATAATATAAGCTTGTTGCTAACCATCATGTCGGTGTTTATAGGCTTATACCCAGGGCTTATACGGACCATCTGATCACCTAAACATGGCTAAATATTATCCATATTAACACTTAATAAGGACCAACATACAGGAAACATTTAAAAAAATAGGATGAACCGTTTCAAAATGGCGGCCGAAAAAAAAATTGTGTCGCGTCAAAAATGTTCCCGCCAAATTTCAAAAACCGTGTTCCCGGAGGAATTTTCGAATTTTCAAATTTGCACATTGCAAGTACAATTACATTGCAAAAATAAGATTATAAAAAAATTATTCGGTTTCGGTTTTATGGGCAAACAAATTTGAACAGCGCCCTCGAGAAATCACTTTATGCTAATTAGGACGAAAACGACTTGACTGATTTGAATTTTTTTGCCACTGAGGGACCCGCTGCGTTAAGCTTGACAATTGTGTTAAGTCTAAACCTTTCACAGACCAGAACATTTAAATGATCAGTTATTTTATGTTTTAATTTCAAA
>JXSR01S013436.1:39564-63707 GCA_000969725.1 Ophiothrix spiculata
ATTATCCAGAACAACCTTTAAATCTTTGTGTGCTTTATATGATGTCATGTGCGGTGTGCCCAAAATCATAAAATTAGTTTTTGTGGCATTCACTGGTGGTGTTTGTAAGGCCTATAATACTAAGGCATGTCCAGCAGAGCGCCCATGTGGCTTATATTTGCATAAAATGGTAAAATTTACAAAAATAAAAAATCCAATTCTGTCAAAAATGTGCAAAAATGGATTCACTGACCTCAAAAACATGAAAATCCACCCCAACATTGTAATTATATGATATAGCACTACTAGCTCTCTTTTTTCCCTTTCAGGTATAATGATCCATTAAACTCAGTTTGAATATAAGATACCATGCCAGTAACACAGATTGATGTTGCCCCAGCATCCCTGCCTGATGCCCCACTAGCATGTGCTGAGGAGGCTGAAGTACCAAAGAACAAACCAAATAAGGTAATACACATTTATAAAAAATACACATCACAATATGTCATCATTATATAGGCAGAATTATAAGGAATTATATAGGTACTCCAATCTTGGAGGTTCTGCGCCTGACTTTAATAACTTAAAAATCAAAAAATTGGAAGTTCTGTGCTGAAATTCTACTAATTTAGCAGTTAAGGCTATATGTAGTAGGAGTCCTGCAGGTCTTTTTATAAATTGGATTTGAAAGTGAGTTCAGGGAGTTAAGAGGGCCGCAGTGCGCTCATCACCACTTCCTCATGCTTTCGCTATCTGATCGCTGTGGACTTGAAGGTGGTGTTAATAATATAGATTAAAGTGCCATACAATCATAGTTTTCCAGTTCAAAACATGTATCCTCTGTTTTTGATTTTTTTTGAGTTTGTCCGTGTACAACCTTCGATTTTTGGACTGTTGATTAAAATGATAATGTAATTTTAAATCGGCAGAACCTCTAATGTTGGAGTTTTGTGTCCACTGCAGAACTTCTGATGTTGGATTTTTTTGCACACAGGAGAATATCCAATTTAGGGATTTTGCAAATTTTGGAGTCTTAATGATAGATCCAGATAAAACACGGACAAATTTAGAATTGTTTTGTATAATATTAAAATGTTATGAATAAGTTAGATAAGTACATTTAATAAAAGGGGCCTGTGTACATGTATAATGTAAATACTTTTTACTAATTTACCTTGCCCCTTGGCCTCCAAAATGCAATTGTTGAGGTTCAGCCCTTAGGTTGCATCTTGTTTGCTTTTCAAAAATAGAAAATACAACATCTGTGACTGAGATGTTGTTAAAGTCCAATGAGGTATAAGAAGATAAAAAATAAAACCAGAATAGAGCAAAATTGCATGGTTGGATAAAAAAAAGATTGAGTTTTTAAAGTAATTTTTAAAGGCATTGCCCATTCAGGACTACACATATATGTTAATTGGCAAGATGTTCCACAAGACTTAAAGGGACTAGTCTAGATTCCACTTAGAATTAAAAACTAAATGGAAATGCTCTAAATAAAGCTTAAAAGTGTAGCAAAATCCAAAAAGTACAAAAAATTACACAGAAATGGCTCAAATTGAGAGAGAATCAATTTGAAATATATCATTCTGTGATGATGGTGTGACTATCCAGTGTTTTCTAAATCCTAAATTTGTATCTCAGATGAAGATCAAACAAAGCTCCCGGATATAATTTTGTACATATTAAAAGAGAAACAATTTCAGTCAAAAATAATTTGTTAATTCATCACAGGTGTAGAAACAAGATCTTCTTAAGATTTGAAACTAGAAACACTGTTTTCACAGCATTTTTTTGCGCCGGCGCAAACAAATTAAAGTTGGTAAAGAATTGCAAGTTTCTCCCAATATTCCTCAAAATCATGGAAAACTACTGGTAGGTATACATACTATAAACATATTTAATTGATTCATGTAATAAATATATAGGTAAAAAATTAGTGGGAAGAATCTATAGGCCAGTCCCTTTAAAGCAGCAAATTTATGCTTTATCATATTGATCTCTTCATTCTTGGTTCAGATCTAGAGAGGTGAGTTGTATAATTTAAAAGATATGTCATGCTAGTGATGATTGTTCATGATGATTTTACTTTTCAAATAATGTTATCAACTCTATAATTTTAAAATGCAATATAATTTTTTGAATTTAATTAAGGTTTGGAATGTGTTTTTTTTAAATAATTTCATTCTGCACTGTATGATAAAGTCCATAGCTCCCTTGTGGGGGTCAAGCACCATTTGTGTGGTTTGAACTGAGCTTTTCATTGTATCAACAATTCACAGTATCTCCTTATACAGGAGCGTACATTCACAAACAAGCATTTTTGCATCAGATTCTGCTAAATATTTCATGAAGTACCGTATCAGTCAAATTGAAAACATTTAGAATTTATTTAAGTTTTCATGAAGATTTTCATTTTTGAAAAGGTATTCAAATGCGCTATACAGATTTGTTCATCACAAATCAACTCTGCATCCGATGTGTCGGCATATCACGCTCGCGTGGCTGAGGCCATCCTCCCGCTATAAAAATATGTGGATGCATGGATGGATCATTGATTCCTGATGACCAACTTTACATAGTGTGTTTGAATACCTAAATGACATTTATAATAGTTGCTCTCATTATATTGGTTCCCCAAAACTAATAATTTTACATGTGTAAATTTGCATTTGGTAAACAGTGCCATCAATCACAAACTGAAACTAAATTTAGCCTTTTTAAAGGCTAAAAATAGCACATATGTTTGTATTTTGAGGGTCATTATTTATGTTATTGACATGCTGTGTATACGCATTGTAAAATCAATTAATTTTTTTTGAAACTCATTAAATCAAATTATCGGTGACAGATACACAGTAACCCTATTAAAGTGTGGTTCTTTCAAAAAGTGTCTCCTTAGAAATTCTGAATCCTATATAAAAAATGCCTAGTTTTTACCTCGTTTGACAATGGTATTCAAAACCGAGGCCTCCTGCTTTGATATCCAAATTTGACGATACCGACCTATGTTACGGGCGCTGCTGGGCAAGGATTTAATGCTTGAATATCTCCCATCTATGATGTTATTGAATTTGGACTATTTTCTTGATTTTAGGTGTCAGTGTTTTTAGCACTAGGGTCTGTTAAGGTTATATTGTTCATAGTTTACAAATTTCCAATCCTAGACAAATTATAAGGATTTTACACTTAAAGTATCCCACCAAGAATAAATGTATGAATGACAAATATATAATTATTCTCTCACAATTTTAGTCATGCACCAGTTTTTGAGTTTCTTGTGATTTCAGTATTAATTACAAGGTCCAAAATAATGTTTCCATAGATTAAAGATCGTATTTCTTAGTGGAATCTCGGCTAGTCTTTTTAAGGCCAACCTACATGTACCTTTGTATACAATGTAAGCACAAAAATAAATTTATACCAAGAACCAACCCTCAAAATACTTTTTTTTTTACCGGGGCTATTTTAATTTTAAAATAGCCCCGGTCAATCATTTCATGGGGGCGATTTTGGGGATCACCAGAGCTATTTTTTAATATTCATAATTTTACGTCTAAACACCAAAATGTGACAAAATTAAACACAACATTTTGAAGTGTTTGTTAATTCGTGTGCGATGATGATATCCATTATGTTTTATTAATATGATCCAGTTTTGTTCTTGTACTCATGTTATAAAAAAGAAGATCGCGTACCGCGGTCGGTCTGTAATCCATCGAATGTACATTATTCTCCAATGGCTAGAAGGACATTGCGCGATCATTTCTCTGGTAACAAACCGGGCGCCGTGGAAAAATATTCCTTGAAAATGGACCAAGAAAAACTAGAATAAAACTGAAAAAAACTCAGTCTAAGAATGTTGTTTTTGCTTTAATTATAAGATATACATGTCTTGCTTGTAAATGTAACTTGTATCAACAATATATTACATTTTAGTTATGGAAATGGTCGGGAATCTTGAGAGAAGCTGAGCTCTAAATATAACCAGGCATGCTGGAAACATAACGGGGGCGATTTATGTACTTTTGAGAAATTTTTTTCGCCCTAGTTTGTCCATTTTGGAGGGCGATTTTACCAAATTTGCGGGCGAATCGCCCGTCGCCCCGGTTTATTTTGAGACTTGCCAAGAACAAGTATGAGATCCAAGATGTTTCTTATGCGGACATGGACCAGGCGACTGAAATCTGAATCTGAAAAAAGCGGAACTTAAAATTTCCAGAGAACCAGTATTTCGGAGCATTTTAATAATAGTTTTGATTTGAAAATAAAGAATTTATCAATAAAAGAAGAACTTGTTTGATTTCTACTGATGAATATGCATTGTTTTTCCAAAATGGCTATGTTTCCAATCATTTTCTTCACAAATTCTTACTCGTACTAGAGACAAAAAATTATATCACAAGACTTGGACGCTGATGGTGGGAAAAATACCATCACCTGGATCTAATTTTTTCTGTCCCACCAGGCACAAAAAATTGTGAACCATACATGTAGGGTAAAAGTAGCCCTATAAAAAAATAAGCCCTATAAAAAAAATTTAAATAAAAAATAAAGCCCTATAAATTTTTAAGCCTTATAAAAGAATTATATCGCAAGACCTTGACGCTGATAGTGGGGAAAATACCATCACCTGGATCTGATTTTTTCTGTCCCACCAGGCACAAATAATTGGGAACCATACATGTAGGGTAAAAAAAGCCAAGCACCCGCTTTTAAGAAAAAGTTTGATGAGATCCTTTTTATGCCATCTGCATCAGCTAAAAAGGGCAAAAAAAAAAAACAAAACCTAAAAACAAGGGAAAAAGGTGGTTAAAAATGCAAATAAATGCAAGTTTGTGCTAAGTCATCATACCATGCTTTGTAATGATTTATTTTCAAAGCTAGCACGATGCATTAGAAAGGCAGGGAGAGGGTAAACAAATTATAAATTGACTTGGAAGCTGTTCAAGGTCTGAAACTGTTAATATATAGATATTGTTTTTGTTGGGGGATTGCTAATTTTGAAGCAATTTCTTGGGTTCTTAGGTCTCAAAACATAGTCATAGCCGAAGACCGTTTCTTTCATAATTTAACCTCTTTTATTTTGGAAAGATTGGGACTTGTGTCTAGGGATTTTCTCTAGTAATAAAATGAACAGCATGCCTCCGTATAGCATCTGTGCGAGTACCCCACCCCCGGGCTTTTCTCAAATTTCTCTTGATTATATTATTTATTTTTTAGGGAAAAGCTTTTCAGATTACCATTCATTCACTGTATACCACACGTCATGCACTGATGTCAAAAGTGGTGAAAACAAATCTTTCAAGTCAATGCCAGTGTCTTTAGGTTGATGCGTAACCATCCCAACCGCTGCCATGGCAACAGATATATTGTCTTATTGCTCTATTTAAATAGCCCTTTATTATCAAATAGTATTAAGTAGTTTAAAATGTCAATGTTAATTTGATCAAATATATCATGTTGGTTAAGTGTTATTACAGATCAATACCAATTCAGTCAAATTAAAAGTGATTTTAAAGGTTAGCAATTTAAAAATCCTTTAAATATTGATCAATATGGAATTTGCTTTATGTTTGAAAAATGGGTCTTATAATTTTCTCCCGGGAATTTTCTATATAAAATTATTGAATTAGGAAGCTAAGCTGAAACTTATCAAAATTGCTGTTCTAAATCATTATTAGATTTTAAAAAACATAAATCTTGAGGGCCAGCCATTCCGCAAAATTAAGCAGGCCTAACCCTGCACCTTTGGCATCATACTGGGTATGACAAACGCATATGTGATCGTGTAAGAATCGTAACGCAAATTATGCACAGCACATAGGCTTGGGTAGAGCACTGGTATTTTGACATAAACCCTCATCCTCCGAAGGGGAGGGGTCCCTAAGGGTTTTTCCCAGTTACTTAAAAATGCAAAAGCATCTGACTCCAGGCATTTGGGTAATCTCTTTTACATGTTTTGCGGTCATTTTGATGAAAAAATTGGGGGATAGCACCTAAAGATGGGGTAAGGGTAGGCTGTCAAAGTTGGGGTGTAGGTGGGGGGTTGAAATCCCAGAAATGTTTAATCGCCATTTCAAAAAATTTAAGCATGCTAATAGATAATAAGACTCAAATTTACAAGATATGTTAGAATCATCATTTCCCTTCTTTATTAATTAGCAAAAAACACGATGAAGATCTGATATTTAGAACTTTTATAGCAAAATTTTGATTTTGATGGCCATTTTGCCAAAATGCAATTTTGCCTGATTTTCCGATCCCAAAGTACTTTATGACGTCATAATTACATTTACGCCTTGGCCGACTTTGATGATCTTGGTATCCTATGATTGGGGATGATCATACCCATTGAATAGCAAAACTAAGTTCATCTGGGGTTCCGTTTCAAAATATTAGAGGGAGTTGCAAACCCCCCACCTCCCAACACTTCCCCATCGTGTATATCCCTATTATCCCATCATGCATTGCTTTCCATGGGATTATTTCAACACTAACTGCTCACATTATTTCCTGTATGTGTACTAACAATACCGTAGAAGAAATGAATGATGGGAAGCACACAACATTTGTGACCGTCCACCCCAAAACAGCAGTAAATGCCAGCTCTTATCATTTTCACTTTTTTAATTATTTGCAAAGACCATGCTTTAAGGATTAAAATTGACTTCTTAATGAACTTCACACGATTTCCAGAAGTAAAGTTATGGTCCGTCAAAGGTTGTCAGGGAGTAAAACGTATAACTGAGATAAACGCGTTCAAAGATTAGTAAGCCCTTTGTTTTCTGTTGATCGTCTTAAGGGCACTGTCAACCCTTCATTTTCAGAAATGGGTTATGGACTGTAACTCAGCGACGGATAATTGAATCCAAATCAAAGTATACATTTCTAGAAGTGGATTTGCATACTGAACATGATGGTCAGCTTATTTTTGGACCAAAATGTGAAATTATTGCCCTAAGGTACAAAAATGGTCAAAAAATCATGTTTTTTGGCCCAAAATTTTACGGGAAAGCTATCTAAATTTTGCTTTGGTAAAATTTTAGACCATTTTACTTTTTAGAATCTAGAAGCAATATCTAGGAACCATTTCTCAAATTTTTGATTTTTATCTTATTTTTTGAAATATTGCCAAAAATAGGTCAAAATGTGGCATATTTTGCCAAAAATGGTTTCAGGAGTGGGATTTTTGACATATTTTGGACAAATTTTTGGCGATATTTCTAAAAATAAGAAAAAAATCAAAAATTTGAGAAAAGCGATCCCAAATATTGCTTTCTAGATTTTAAAAATTTAATTGGTAAAAATGTTTACCGAAGCAAAATTTAGTTAGCTTTCCCGTAAAATTTTGGGCCCAAAACATGATTTTTGGACCCTAGGTCCAATATTACGCAATTTGGTCCAAAAATGACCTGACCATCATGTTCAGTATACAAATCCGCTTCTAGAAATGTATACTTTTATTTGAATCTAATTATCAGTTGCTGAGTTACAGAGCAAAAAACATTGATGAAAAAAGCCTTAACAGGCCCCTTAAGAATATGCCAATTTATTTCACATTTCCTGTCATTTTCTTGAAATAAAACTTTGCTGGTATTTTGTAGTAAGCACTAGAATTGTGAATCTGTCAAAAAATCAATTTCGGCAAATTATGACCTTGACATGTATTTTCAGCTCTAGCGCAAAATGAAGTTTCTGGCATTTACTGCTCATACGGGCTGGACGGTCACATTTGTTCTTTATGTACCCAGTAATGGTCATCACGTTTCACATGTGTGTATACATGCACACCTTTCTTTCAGAAAACAACCATGCTTAAATTTCCCAACGTTATTTTTTTTTCATTTAATTGCAAGTAATGCGTGTAAATTTTGTATCTTTGGTCATGTCCATACTTGAATTTTACCAAGGACACATTCAAAAAAACATAAATCAGCTGATAGATTTAGTACTTATATAGACCTCTTTTATTTTATTTTTAAATCTGTATAAACTATGTCTGTAGTGTATACAATATGATTGATGACTAAGTTAGATAGCAGATAGAAAGTGCAATTATGAAAGGTTTGTTATTTTGACTATGTTTTTACATTCAATACCCAATATATTATGCACATTACATAAAGGAGCAATTATAGACCTGTAACAAAGTTTCAGAATTTTATATCCATATCTGCTTAGTTGTTAATAGTCAACTACAGAATATTATAAACATTTTTATTAGAACCTTTGATCATTGGCGCACCCCGGGGGTATACAACGGAAAAAAAATTGGATAAAGAAAAAAGAAATAAAAACAATGGGAAAACTAACGGAAAAGGGGCGCAGTAGTCCTAATTACTGGTAATAATACATATGGCGACCCGTCAGATATAGGCAGGTGCCCCTGAGTGATTAAGTTTGTTAAATTGACTTTATAAATGATCCTGATGAATCTAATACAAGAAAAAAACATGCACCATTGCATTCAGTTTTGCATGTGGTCATGTTTTTTGAGGTGGGCCCGTCTGCGTACACTTCATCCATATCTGAGAACAGAGAGAATCGAGAATTGAAACGCCCATGCTGAAAAGTGCCCCGACTCCGGTTGGATGATTTGCCAATTATTAGCTCTGATTATTGTAGAAGATCGGTCCTATATTAATGAGCTCCATTTATATGCTAATTTTTTCTTTTGTTACAGTCTATTGTTATATCTGTCAATCAACCCTGTTTACGTCATTACCTCGAATATGATTGAGTGTCCATCAAAGCCACACCTCTATACACTGTTCACCTTTTGACCCAGGTGTGGATGGTACAACTTTTTTCCATTGGCTTGGAATACAACTTTCACAGCCCTGTCCATACCTAACTCCTTCATAGTAATAGTTGATTAGAGTTGATAAATATGTTTATTTTGCTATTACCGTATTTGGTTTGAGTAGGGACGTATCTCTGTGAAATTTGAAAAGCAACCCATACAATTTAAAAAAAAAGGGACCCATCCATGCACCAAATCTCCCCTATTTTGAGTTAAATTTATGACAAAATTGCATATTTTTGCATATTTTCTGCTGTATTGGCACATATTTTCTAAATATTCTGTGAAAAAATGTTCTAAAAGTTTGGGAAATTTTGAAAAGAAAACCTGTTATACATTTTTTACCACAGTTTGCAAAGAAAAAGGACTGAATGAAATACCAGAGCTCTGCTGCTTTGCTGACCAAATTTGCGTCATGTCCCCATAACTCTGTTTGTACTAAATAGCGCCTGGAATTTCCCCCGCCTCCAGATTGATCACATAGGTTTGCAGCAGTACAGCAAGATACATGTATCAACTCTCATGGGATGTGGTCTTCTCTTGGACTAGATGTTAAATTAGTACACATATTCTTCATTACCGTTACTGGGATAAGCAAGCTCGCATTGTAGGAGCTAGGCGTGATCCCCTAATTAGTGCATTGATTTAGTGTAGAATGGCCTAGTTTCTCGTATTTTAAGTAATTGCATGGAACTCGATATAACCTGTACACACATGTCATCAGGTTACCATTTTACCTACAGTGAAGTATGTATACTTCCTCTGTTGTCGATGTTTGTAAGTTTATTAAAATATTCAGTAGTACCTTCTGAATTAATAGATATATACCCGTCTTTTGTTTTTAGCCACGCAGTGCCAGATGTAGCTCCAGAGCATCTTGTGACTCTAATAAATCTCCTACAGAATCTAGCAAACGAGAACCAAACTGCAGCGAAGTTGTCACCTTGAATGATCTCAAACAAGCAGAAAACCGACCTCACCCTATCACAAAGCGTCCCTCTTCATCGCGATCGACGACGTCACTCATGTCGAGCCAAGGCAATATTTGTCGTATTTGTCACTGCGAGGAGGACGAGGATCTGCCCCTGATCACGCCATGTTTATGTTTAGGGAGCTTACAGTACGTCCATCAGTCTTGTATACAACAGTGGATTAAAAGTTCCAATACTCAGCATTGTGAACTATGCAGATTTATGTTTGTTATGCAGACAAAGCTGAAACCAATAGGAAAGGTATGGCTTAAGACCATTTTAGGGTACGGGGGTAAATATTGGTCGGGTACGAATGCACAGTCGGAGATTTTGACCACAACCTGATATGTGACCCGCCTTTAATATCGAAAGGTACCTTAGGGGTCCCGAAATCAAAATAATTTTTTGGGTCTCATCTGTAAGCTGAGATTTTAAGCTTTAAAATGATACCTTGCTTTTGGTGATTGGATGTTCGGTTGCAAAGTTACAATCCAAATTGGTAAAAGGTATTGGCTGATTCGGAAAACTATAGTTCTGAGAAAATGCAGTAAAAGTGTTTGTATGAATCTTGAATAAAGTGAGGATTGTTTTCTTGGTTTGTACCACATTTTTCTTAATTTTTTGGATGTTGGAACCTGATTAATATAATAGAATATACTTCAAAGGTAATGTTTCTGATGAAATTAGAAATTCGACCTTGGACGTGAATTTTGACTATGCTCAGCTTCTATGGCTTGTATCACATAATTTACTATGCCAACCTTAAGGTACACTATTGATATGGTGGGTAACATATATAAACCTTAGAAAAATGCAAAAATCCTACTTGTATGTATGCTTCTTTAAAAAACAATACCAGGTACCATAAAATTGTAATTCAAAAGTACATTTGGGTGAAGAGTAGGTATTCCAAAGGATTATAAAAGTAATTGAAAATGAAACTTTTGAAACAATACAACTGATATAAACCATTTTTCATGTTTGTGACGTGTGCTGTTCTGGGCAGAGTATCATTTTTGAGTTTTTTCTTTAACTATAATATACTCATGCAGCTACCAGAGGGTGTTTGAATTTTGGGAAGCATACATTACTAGCCGAAGTTACCTAATTTTGAATTTGACTTTCTCGAAAACCTGGAATTGAGAAATCATACTTTAAAATTATTACGTAAATTCACATGCAATTGAATTGATTTTTTTTATTTCAAACTTAAAAGAATTTTGTTCATAAGGTTTGAAGAATTAAAAATTACCAAAAATCTGAAAAGAGTACAACTTCACCCCTTGGACCAAAATCCATAATCACTTTCTACGGCCTGCCCAGAAATGAGTGGTTTTGACAGCACATGTCAGATTTGAGTGAGGTCTTGGTTAACCTAGCTTAGGTGGCACAAATGCACCTGCTCATCGCCATGCATCCATATTATACCCACTTTACTGCTACCTGGGCATATAGCCCAGCTGCTATGTACTTTCCTTCTGTCAATTTATCCTTAAATTTATAACCATCAAAGTCAAACCAACATCAAAATCGGTCAATAAAATCATCTTTCTTGAATATCACTACTTAAGTATTATGTTGTAGTTCTATAGAGCAACGTCCATAGCATGCATAAACAGTTTTTCGATTCAGAAAATTATATTTGTTCTTCTTTTCCTTGGAGTGTAAATAGTACACATTTTGAAAGGAGCACCAATTAATTAATTCCAATTTTGATGATATTTTATTTTTACTTTCTATATATACTTGTGTTTTAAAACTAAAAATACACTGGAAATTCTATATTTGAAATGTGTAATTGAATAAGTTGTCTCTAAGAGACCTTTCTTTATTTTCTTTCTAATTAATGGTCCATTGAGGATATCTCTTCAGCTAGATCAACTAATGATTGAAATCAGTACGTGGTGTCAAAACATCTGTCCTTATAGCAATTAAGACAAGTTTAAATTGTGAATGATGAAAAATTGCTTAGTCGTAACTGATTATTCCTCTTTCTTTTTTTCTCTTATCACAGTGGGAGAAGCTTGAGATGTCTTCAGGGGAGCGTCGCAAGATCATCTGCTCTGTGTCGTTTCACGTGATAGCCATAACATGCGTTGTTTGGGCACTATACGTGTTAATTGACCGCACCACGGATGAACTTAAAACAGGCGGCATGGAGTGGCCATTCTGGACTAAACTCGTTGTTGTGGCTATAGGCTTTACCGGCGGACTTGTATTCATGTACGTTCAATGCAAAGTTTATGTGCAACTTTGGAGAAGGTTAAAAGCATATAATCGTGTGATTTATGTTCAGAACTGTCCACCTGAAGAGAGACTGAAAGCGAAACAGATTAAAGATGTACCAGAAGTGCCGGGGCCCCAGGTTGAAATCATTAATTGACTTGATGTATTAAACTTATCCATGCAGAGTTCATTTATTTTTGTATGCACCAGATATATAATGCACATATTGTTATGATATATAATGTATGTGATCAATATGCGTATGAAATGTATGTAATCTACGCACATGTACACAATTACAGCTGAAAAATGATTGTTGTATCACCCTCATTATAAATAAAAAAAAGAGTTTGGAGTTGGTCAAATGAATGGAATACAACAAATGTACCAGTACCATGGGTTTTTTTAAAACTTGATTTATGATTTTCAGCTTCACTGAAAGTTGAGTTGAGTTTTTTAAAATGTTGCTATATGTCTTATAGTTAATAGAGGTTGAATTTGACAATGAAACTTTGCATTTTGCCTTTATTATACTGCTATTAACAAATGATGCAAACATTTTGCCCCTAAATGGTACATGGAACAATTTAAAATGTTTGTATTAATGTTGGTTAGGGAGTAGGACTTATCCAATTTTCCTTAAATGTTTACACACCTTTTTTTTCTGATACAAGCTAGCGAATACAAAAGGCACACTTTTATAATATCCATGACTGGCAAAATGGATTTGATATGATTGATATCACATTCAATTCCTTTACTTATCACTTTGAAGGTAATACAACAATTATTTTGAAGGCTTTATGAATGCAAGTATTTATTAATTATCAAGTAAACTGTGTGTGTGTAATGTACATCTACATGAACATGTGCTAACTTAATAAGGGACAATATCAAACTCAACGATTTATGCTCTGAAGACAGTTAGCCAGACTGATGCTGTTTATTATGGCTAATTAGTAGAAGCCATTATGTGAAAAATATTGTTGGGTTTGAAATTATTCCTTGTCAAGATGTTTTAATGAGGTTTCATTGTTAGGAACCATTATTTCATTGCTAGAAATCATGTATAATTAGATCTTCACCTGTGATAATCTTGTATCTTTCTGAGGATCTTATACTTTGTAAATCTTGAAGTATGCAACAAACAGCCGATTAACATGCATAAACCATGGATGCAAGTTTTCTGCATTTTCACAGAATTCTGCAATTTTCTGTAAAAGTGTTTATGCTATTAATAGCATATTTTGTAAATTTTCTGCAATTTTACACTCATCAACTTACATCCCTTATAAACCAATATGACCTCACATTGAAATTAAATTAGTCCGTATTTTTCGAATCAAAACAACATACCAAATCCTGCTGAATATTCAAATAAACTTATGATCAAGGTTTTCCATGTGGTAGCAACAAAATTAGCCAAAAATAATACCAAAATCATGAACGATTCATGTTCATAAGTAATACACAGTGATTTGGTCCTAAACAATCATTACCAGTCTCTTACACAATACAAAAACCACCAGCTCACAATGTTGTAGAATACAATGGATATGCTATGGATCTTGTAACAGAGTTTGATTGCTTGTTGCATACAAGGTTTATAGAGTATAGATGTGATGTGTTCTGGGAAAAACAGCCTCATGGGGAAGACTACATGTTCCTTACTTTGATGTCTCATAATGTATTGTAAATTTGATAAAGACCAAGTAGAGATGAGTAACATGTAGACAGAGTACCCCATATAAATAGGATTTTCCTGTATGTTGGGATCAGGAACTCCCAACTTTCCTGAAACGACATACCAATGACACCAAATCATGTCAAAATGTAAGCTTATTAAATTACCTTGACGATCAGCTTCGCAGGGATTTTCCGTCTCTGAGATGGTGATTTCAGAAGGATCTGTGTTTTCGTCGACTTCATGTAATTGTGGAGATTCAGGTAAAGGTTCCTCATCGTTAAAATCCAAATTTTCAAAATCTTCTTCCACATAAAAATCATCCCACTTGCCAGCCATTTTCACAGTCGCCGAGTAAACGAAAAATCAACAACTGCGAGGCCGATCAGCTGTTTATAACATTCGGGTTAGTGACCTAATTTGCATGTACTGCGTGTGCGCAGTATTGTCTTCTGGATGAGTAATTGCCAATTATCGTATTAGTCGATCAACTTCGATCGATCTGAAGTGATCCGATTTAGATGAATCGACGTCAACTCACGTTATCACTAATCTATGTCTTGTCAGACCTCCTACTCCCAACTTTCCTGGTTGGGATCTATGAAAAACTGTCACATTGGGAAACCTACAAGTACATAGTAATCATGTCTCATAAGGTTTTGTTAATAGAAACCAATTTCAAGGAGAGATAGCAATTAGCCCTGTCGCACATCAACATGTATTTGCACAAATAAACACAGGCCTTACTTATGCAATTTTTACTCCAAATAAATACATTGCGAGTTCGGAATTGATTTCCATATCCTCTTTCAAAGCTTCTCGGATGAGAGGATGTTAGAGGAACGGGGTTAGAACTGAAGGCCTATAGATATAAAATCGACCGCTCTTCTCCATCTGACTCATTAGCTCAGTTGGTAAAGTGTGGCGCTAGTAATGCCAAGGTCCCAGGTTCAATGGTGAGTAATTATTTCACTGACTGTCATTTATGTTGTGTGGTTGCCATGTTAAAATAATCTTGGCTAGACCATGTTTGCGGTACTCAAAGAACTTATACTTGAGAAGTGGCTCTTGCCGCCATCTTGTTGTCGCTCATGGAACAGAGTTTATTGTACCAGAAGATTGGCCCAATATCCAGACAGATGGCCTAAATCTTTACTTGACTCATACACAGCGTGTGTATTTTTTCACGTGCAAACCATATCTGCGTTTCAAGCAGTGTCTCTTCCAACTTGCTCTGATCAAGGTACATTAATTTTCCCAAAAATCCATTTCAAAGACTCTCGAAGTGAAGCACCCATAGCCGTGAAATGCCGGAGATGCAATAACTCAGCCACTAATTATGAGCAACAATTCAAAATGGCCACCATCCCTTAAGATTTACAAGGCAGTCGAATCAATATGACAGCAAGCACCGATTTTCCTGTTTAATTTCCTTGACGGTACTAGAGTAGTAGAAATTTGCATACGGTGTACGTTGTTCCAGTATGTGTATGCGTGACAGAGCCGTAATTTGCATGTTTTACAGCATCCATGATCAGACCTTGCTAGAATAAATGTACCATGCTCTTTCATGAGCACACCTTTGGTTATAAATAGAAAACTTGATGTTTACCTGTGCCACTATCTCGTATTGTTAGACATACTTATTGCACATTTGCCTTGAACTAAACGTGGCAAGGAAGTCGCACAATCACCGGTAGGTCACACGTTCTATGTTTAGCGATCAAAATAAGTCGGTATTTATACCATGCAGGACATTGGTCAGTCAAATGCCGAGATTGATTCCCTGTTCTTCCTTCATCTTTGGGTCAGTGTTCAATATGTGATGAGAGACCATAGGCAGTATGTTTAAAGTCAGTGTATCTTGGATGGTGTATACATATGGTCCAATGGTAAGGATTGTATTTTGTATTTGAAGAGTTGAAAGATGTTACAATTTGTTCTATATGTAAACATTAATGTGTATATATAATGTACATGTATAGTATAACACCAGCCACGAATATAAAAAGAGATCCTAAACTCCCTATACAGTTTGGCTATAAAGATCAATTTTGGGGTTGTCCGTCCTTTCCAAAAAAGGTACACTTTTTCCCTGCCAGCTTCTATCAATCTTGTCTCTTTCCTTGAATGTAAAGTTATTGTGTTGGGGACTGAGTATCTTTGACAGTGTATGTATATTTCAGTTCTGAAACAGCTCAAGGATAGGATAGTATAACCCAAAATATGTGAAAGTCTAAATACATAATACAAAAATTTCCCCTGGGATTCAAACCCAAACCCTTGCTTCCTGATCCATTGTCCAGCTATGGCAAGTCACTGAGTATGGTCAGCCTCGGCAGCACTTTAGTGCCCATATATATCCACTGTCTATGACCTATTCAGACTTTCATGGGATAATTTCTTTACTTTTGCTTATTTGATTTTATTGGATAGAGGCGGGTTAGGGTAAGGTAACCAAACCTGAGTACTCATAAATTGATCTCTATGGTTCAAAATGGCTGTGAAGCTTGGAATCTCTTGTTTACATCTGTCACTAAACTCTACAAACCTTGAAGTATGCAACAAGCAGCTAAACGTACATAAACCATTATGACCATACTGGGAATAAAATTGTCCATACTTGGTGAATATTCAAATGAATTTCAATTTTCTCCAATATTCCACAAAATTACAGAAAACTACTTTTAGTTTATATTACTATTTACTATAAACGTGTTCTATTGATTCATGTACAATATAATATGCAGGTACAAATTTGCGAAAATATCTAGGTCAGTCCCTGTAATGGTATGTTACCTCCGAACAAAGAATAATTCTAGGCTATTTCTAATTGTTAAGATTGTTGGAAATATCAGGCACTTAAAAATTATTATTTGTATAAGATGAATAATAATAATGTGACTGAAGGATCAAGCTTGTGAAGGATAATAATACTCATCAATAATCGTCATAAAACAAGATATCATTATACCAGGTGAAAATAACTCAATTAGATAATGACAGATTGCAATGGGTTACAAAAGCTGAATCCATTACAAGAATTAACAAGATGTGAATGTTTTTAATTTTTTTGCCACATTCTGCCTCACTGTTGACTGCAGTCTGCTGTTGTTTGCATAGAAACCACAATATCAATCATGATTAGTAAACTTAAACATCAACAATGGTACCAGGGTATCAACATCAGCATCAGTAGAATTAGTTAACAGATTGACGCATTCGTAAACTGTGGATTTGAACAAGCCGATACCAAATTTTTGTCCATGCTACCAGCAACAAAAAAAGCCAAATGTCCCCCCCCCCCGCGGAACCCCCCCCCCCCATTTTGCCCCCCAAATGAAATTTGACTTTGTACATGGGTCTATGGAGAACTCCTATTTTTGCTTTGTTATCTCCCCTTGAAACATGTCTGCCCCCGTCTCGCCCCCTCATTTCAAAAAGTCTAGTTACGCCACTGATAATGTTGTAGAATACAAGGAATATGCTATGGACCTGCTAACAGAGTCTGATTGCTTGTTGCATACTTCAAGGTTTATATAGAGTATTATGTTACTGGTGGTTATATTTGAAAAGTATATTGAAAATGTGCAATGTACAAAATATGTATTACATGTACCTGACATGTATTTTTCTCAAATCCGTCAATAAGTATTACATTTTGAGTTTATTAAACACATTTTGAATGATCATGGGGTTTTTTTTCTTTGTTTTTGAAGAAATTTAAGTTTATTTCCAATGGGAAACAACATAAATAATGAACAGTTATTTCAACTAAAGATTTATTAGGAAGTTTTTTGCTAATTTGTGACCTCAAATAACTCATTGGTGTAATAAAAACATTATAAAAAGGAGTAAACTAATTGAAATCATAAATTTCCTACAAAATAGATTTGCAGGTTGCATATGATAACATGAATACGTTGCGTGCATCTTAATTGTTAGGTCGACTCGGCAGTTGCGTGAAAAGGTAAGTCTTTCATGCTACGCGAGGTGATACGCTTGATTACTCCACACATTTATTGCATTATGATTTTCATGATTCGTATGAAATTTAATGACTTCAATAATAAATCCATAATTTGCCAGATGGAGGATACAATTCCTCAAAATATATAGGAGTAAACTAAATTGCATAGTTGGCTTGATTGAAGTTGCAATTTTCCTTCACATATTCTTGAACTCATTTGCATTTAAGAAGCTTTTTCATTACAAGTCAACAATTGACTAATCTCAAAAAAGCAGACATTGACAATTCGATGTTGATAAATTGTCAACAAAACATTGCATCAGTTAATTTGTAGTATTTACCGGTCATCAAAGTGTAAAGAGTTCGAGTGCATGAAAAGTCATGACGGAGTTGAATTCATTTTGGCCACAATCGGCAGGAATTAAGCTTATAACACTTAATTGTTAATAAAATAATCCGAAAATCATCACATTTTCAAGTAAAGAATATAAAATAGACAACAATTGTTTATTTTCGACCAATATTTATACCTTTTTAATCACAAAAATCAGATTAAAGAAATTCTGGTGAAACGTAAACATTGCATGTGAGACTGTGACAGCATTTTTATGAATGAAAACAAATTTTAACCCAATATATGACATAAAAAAGTTACATTTGGTGAAAATGGCACTAAGGCAGTGCTGAGAAATGTTCATGCAGGCCCGGGATGCAGGCACAACATTTAGCGGTATTAAGAGGTCAATTTGAAAAAACTTCATATATGGAGAATAAATCAACTGATGCTTACAAGTAGACCCTTCACTTTTGGATCAATTCTGAATTTATTTTCTGATATCACATGTAAGACAATTACCAACATTGTAAAAATGACACAGCAAGTTTCAATACGATGATGTTTAACCTGGTTACAAAAGGAGTGAAGCCAAAGGTATTTGTTTACATCTTTACTGCTAATTAGCAAATGCTGACAAACGGCAAAAATGCTGTTGTTGACAATATGTGACTTCCTCCAACGAAACCCGGACAAAGTCGCCAGAACACTTAAGCAGATATATCCCAATTAACTTGTCAGATATCAATAGAAAACAAAGGATTTTTCAACCTAAATGTCACTTTTTGACAGACAAAACATTGAGCAATCCTGGAGTATGAAATATCATTGGAAAGCTTATAATTTTGCCATTTTAAATTTGGTAAAATTTGAAAAATTGTTTTGTTCGACTTTGTCCGGGTTTCGACAGAGCAGGTCACATATTGTCGACAAAGCCCTATCTATACGTACCAACCTTAAGTTGCATTAAATGTTTTATTTAATTATCTCATACATGTTTCTTTGCTTCTAACACAAATGCAACCAGAGTACTGTTTATCTCTACTTATCACCGTATACAGCCCAAACATATGTGACGCGTTACATCAAAAGGTACAAGTTCTCGGCCAAGCAAATTTTGAGATACAGGCAAATAAAGCTCTTAAATTATAAAGAAAACAATAAGAAAATTGTCATCTTTATTCACCATATCTTCAAAATTTAAACAAGCAAGGTATCATTTTAAAGCTTAATTTATTCTCTTTAAAGTAACACAGAAATCTCAATTTTGTCAAAGGTAGACAACTTGTACCTTTTGATGTAACGCGTCACATATGAATAACGTAGTACAAAAGTTTCACGTACAAACGTACAAATAATGTACAAAAGTTTCATATACTGAACGTGTGCCAAATGGACCACCACCGCATAGATATTGAATTGAACATACACATAACAGACAGACCGTATAATTCGTTATCCATAGGGTGGTGGTCTGTTTGGCACACGTTCAGTATATGAAACTTTTGTACATTATTTTTACGTTTGGACTGTATACAGTGATGTGTGACAGAGGCTTCAGGGACAAATTATAAGTGACTGTTGTATAGCCTGATAATTGCATGAGCCATTTCTATTTGTATCAACTAGCATTTACCTGGCAGTGGTAGATAAAAGCATGCAGTGACATATAATAAAAGGTCGTAATGATTCTTGACAATGCCAATGCAACTAAAAAGGTTGTTTTAATACAAACTGCAATATTTAATTCATCAGGACAACAATTATACCTGATGCATTAGCCACTAACATCAATGTGAATTTCAACTTTCCGTGACTCATGCTGATATTATTTGCAAACCAGTATTTAGGAAGTACTTTCAACTACTAACTTATGTCCATTACCATTCCTGTTAAACTTGAATATTTCAAGTACAAAAAACAATTATTTATGCTTTGAATTTTTATGTCCATGGGAGCTTTTTGAGATTTTTGAATTAAAAGGTTTTAAGGTCCAAACTTACAACAGGGGTGTTCTTCATTTTCCAGGCCTAGAAAAGTCTTGGAATTTGTAAAATTTGCCCCTAAAGTCATGGAATTTCAAAATACTGAAGATGTGTGTATATAACCAGCATCACATACAAATATGCAAGAAAAAACATTCATTTTTGTTTTTATTTCAACATTCTCAATTCAAAAATCAGAAGACACGTTAATCTTAGGTCATGAATTTTCATCATTTTATCGTTCAAAAGTCTGAAATATTTTTTTGGATCAGGAACCTTAAATAATGATTAGAATCAAGTGACATTTTCAGCATATGTTATTTTTCATTTATATTTTTAGTAGATAAAAACGTGAAGTATAGATTAAGTCAAATCAGGTCATAGACTACACCTTAAAAATTAATGAAAATGGAGATACCAATTAATTCTGCAATGCAAATAAGACCTTGTATTATGTTGTTCATTAAAGGGCTGATGGTAATTATCCCCAATTAGATGGATTCCCAGTATCCTATTTGTTTTTCACACATGACAATTTTTTACTATTACTGAAACGGCAAGACTATTCAAACTTGCCACTGTGATTGTTTCTTCAAAAAAGAAAAATAAATTTTGAAATGAGAGACTTTTTTTTATCCCAGTATTTATGGTTACCATTTACCATACATTGATATTGGCTGCTGTGTGCATGGCACTGCTGTGGTGATTCAGCTTATCTCAAATTATATCTAATAGGTGTTGAATTTGAACTCGAAAAAAAAGAGGAATGTGTCCTTATTTTTTCCAAGACTGATATTTTAAAGTAATTATAACCAAAGAGAATAAAACCTGGAGAAGCCTGGAGAAGAGGCACAAATATGATAGGGTGAATTTCTGGTTGGTGTTTGCTCTATTCAGGAAGTAATTTCTAAACAAATTAGATATTTTTGAAAATCATGGGCAATCCTTTTAAACCACCTGTTATTCCGTTATTATAATTGAGGAATCCTTACATAGGATGTTTTGAAGATATCTTGACATTTGTTGGTAATTTACATGAATTTTAAGATCAATTTATTTGGCTTCCTAGGAGCCGGCTTTAATGTTACAAGCTTCAATAGGTCAAGCTACAGTAACAATGGACAACATCTTAAATGACTGGTTTTAAGTAGTGTTATTAGGCCGAACCATAGTCCGCCTCCAAACAATATTTTCGCTACCAAACATTTGGTCGTGACGTCAAAATGACGAGTGACTCCAAACAAAATAACTTCAACACCGAGTTGAGACCAAATAAAATTTCGCGCTAGATTGCACATGTTATTGAATTGCCATATACATTGGACCAAATGTTTGTTACCCGTTCATACTTTAAATTTGATGGCAAATATTTGGTGACGTCACGACCAAATGTTTGGTAGGGAAAATTTTGTTTGGAGGGCGACTATGGTTTTGCATGGCCTTATAATTGCAACATGAAACAAAAATATGCTATTGTCAAGTGGGTATGGCCTATGCAATGGGTTCAATTCCAAGGTCGGATATTGTCTAATTTTCTTCTTTTATGTGGCTTTAGACAAGGCAATATTAAATCACTGTGGCACAGTGGTTAGAGTATTGGATTCATAGAGGTTGTGGGTTCAAGCCTCAACCCAGTCACTGCAGTGTTGAGTCCTTGATGAGCAAGATCCTTTATCCATATATTGTTCCTCCCCAGGTGACAGAAGTCACATACTGGAAAGGTAAATCAGAGGGAAGGTGGTGATTGGCACCACGGCCATTAGCACATACGTTTCGGTTTCAACTTTGCATTTATATTAAACAAAATTTCAAATTTTATCTGCAGATTTACATATCAATAATCAGGTATCAATTGTAAAAATTGATCAATTTGAAGAAATTTTAATTATGCATCAGATATGCTTAGTCAAATTTTTGTTTTTTGCCGAAAACAGACGACAGTGGTGGTGCTCACTTTCAGTATGGTAACAGGAATTGGGATTTGCTATGGCTATGGAAAATTACCTGTTCAAGATTTTTTTTTAGAATACAGGGTGTATCAAAAAGAAGTTTACAGTAATTAAAGTGCCTCCATTTCAAAAAGTATGATACATTCTATAAATTTGTTTTTAATTATAAATAAAATAGACCATTGTCTTTCCATAACAGAAAAATACAAATGTGCTAAAATTATGGTCAATTTTGTAAAGTATGAATAAAACAGGTTGCGCAAAGTCAATAGAAATAATGACGGTTCCTTATGTTTTTCCCCTTTTACAGAGACTAGAGAAATCAAACATTACCTGCATGTCAGGTTAGGGCTCTGTTAACAAAGTGCAATACTTCTTGGCAATTCGCTTTAAAGATGGATCAAAAGATGTCGATCAATTAGTTAATGTCTTTGGCTTAAACTAGCCCTTATGGAAGAGACCTTAGGACCAAGTGATATTGGAAAAACCATTACTGATGCCACAAGAGTGGTGATTTTAAATATCTAGGAACGTTGTTTTCTTTAATGTGTGGACAGTAAAATAGCCTTGTAAATGAAGTGTGATAAAAAATGGCAGACAATTGTCAAGTATCCAAAGTTTATTTAGCACTTAAACTGTACTTACAAGGCAAAAATGGACAGGATTTAGCCTCGAAACGTCAGAAGTTATTTGTTATTTGTCTTATTTGATCTTTTTAGCTAAAAAATGTTACCTTCAGTCAAAATTGCAAGTGTGGAACCAGGCAATCTTTGCACAGCAGATTTTAATTACATTTACAAAATTGACCATAATTTCTGTTCGGTTGTCGCACATCTGTAATTTTTTTCTGTTATGGATATAGACAATGGTCTATTTTACTTATAATTAAAAACAAATAAACAGAATGTATCATACTTTTTGCAACAGGGTCACTTTAATCACGATAGACTTCTTTTTGATACACCCTGTATATTGCATCATGATAAAATTAAACACTATAAATGAAAATAATTTGGAATGAAAATGTCTTCAAACTGTGAAAATGGCTTAATGATGAACACCCATTAGCCAACCAAATCATGAGAATCTATTTTATATGAGTTGCAGTCAAAAGATATGTTTACAATGCATTCAAATTAGTGTCAGTAAAATCCGCCCAAGGTTTGAGATCTATATATTGCATTATCACCTTCAGTTATGATTTTAAGAATCAAGTGTAATAATATAATTATTTATACAGTGTTAAAGTTGATTTTGGATATAAAATTGATCTGAGGTTTTTTCCCCAATTTAGTTTTGGCCCCAGGTCTCTAGGTAAGACATTAGGCCGAAATAACTTTTTCTTGAAATTTTATTCTTAAAAGCTAGCATTGACTTGCAAGAGAAAACTCTCTCAAGGCTGCAAAAGCTATTTCTAATCCCTTTCAAGCAATTACTCATCTGGTTAGTAATTCAAAAAGCTGAACTTTTGCTTACAACATGTAGCAATTAATTACGTTTTAGAAGGATCCTATATGAGGAGCTTATCACTGGTATACATTCATGGTTTCTGCTATATTTGTGCTGCGTAAAAAAACCCACTGAAGTATACTAGTGCTGCGTTACTATAGATGATAAAGATCATGCTATTTGTCGGAAAACTGTGACAAATTGATACCGAAAATGTGGAGTGACTTGCTGTAACATTTGTGTCCGAAAACTATCATGCGGTAGACAAAGCAATTTCTAACTTCATGTAAGCAAAAGCTAGCCTGCCTATTAGGCCGAATTCATAAAAGTAGCAATTGCTAGCAAGAAAAAGATATCAAGAAAAAGCAATAGCTAGACTAGAAAAAGATTTACCCTTAGCAATTGCTTAAAAACATATTCACGCCCTTTAGCTTGGACTAATACCTTTTTCTTGTCTGGGATCGACCCAGACAAGCAAAAGCTACCAAACAAACAATAGGCAGGCTAGCATTTGCTTACATGAAGTTAGAAATTGCTTTGTCTACCGCGTGATAGTTTTCGGACACAAATGTTACAGCAAGTCACTCCTCCTTTTCGGTATCAATTTGTCGCAGTTTTCGACAAATAGCATGATTTATGTAATCTATAGTAACGCAACACTAGTATACTTCAGTGTTTTTTCTTACGCAGCACAAATATAGCAGAAACCATGAATGTATACCAGCGCTAAGCTCCTCCTATATGATCTTAGTAAAATGTAAGTAATTGCTACATGTTGTAAGCAAAAGGT
>JXSR01S013436.1:72324-82885 GCA_000969725.1 Ophiothrix spiculata
ATGTATATGATACCTAATGTGATCATCTAAATAAAAAAATGTGTTTATTTAATGCACCACGTGTAATTTTCAATTTCATATTTCTTTGTTCATTATCACACTGTGTTTTAAGGTTGAACCTGGTGGCATAACCAGAGGTACTCCTGGTGCAGACATCAAAAAATTGTACCCTTGATGGTAGGTTTAAATTTGGTGATATCATAAGTAGATAAACCAAAATCAGAATATTGCTGTTGTTTTGGGTACATTTGAAAAGAAAAATTTGGACAAATGTATAACTTTTTTTAGTTTGAAAGCTAAAGTGAAAAAAAAAATTGGTGTAGCTCTAAGGTCTACATCGGTTGTTGGTAAAAACCAAAAAGAGTGCACTGGCTTTATTGAAAGTCTGCCTATGCCACGAGGTTGAATCATTATTTATTTTTATCATTATGTTTGCTATTTTTTGTGTTTCCTAATAAAAACATCTGACAGGGGAGCACTGTAATGGTAGGGAGGGGCAAATGTTCTTGCCAAAAATGGACAAAAAAATTGAATTTGGCTCAATTTTGTACATTTGGGGGGGAAAAAAATTTCCGCAGTAGAAATCATTCCCAGTATGATTGAAATAATTAAATTTCCTTAACTCATGAAAATCGGAGCGCATCCACTACGCATTAAAAGCGTTAATGTGATGTCTCACTGCATTGCCAATAAAGATGCGTGCAGTCAATCTTTGTTGCGTAATTGCACACTTTCAGTATAGAAACCATATAAATTTGATTTGTAGGAAATTTAATGATTTCAATAATAAGATAGTAGAGCCTCTTATCAAGATTCCAGGTTCATTTTTTGAGGAAGAAATTATCAATGAAAACTATAACACACAATTTGCAATATATGAATCCTTTAATCACCATGGAAGCTGCATGAAATCTCATAATTTACATTTATAATGTGGGGTTTTTGTACATTAAAAATCTAGGGCCGTATTCTCGAAAGATGTTTAACGCTAACCAACGTTTAAATCATGATTTAAACAATAAAAAAGATAATCGTAATTCTCAAAGAGTGACCAAATGTAATCACCGTTTGATTTTTTTTTTAATTGCTCTAAAATGCGTTTAAAACTAAACTAGGTCGGGGTAGTTTAAATTTTATTTTCATCATGTGTCCGACAGCTTTTTATTGCTTTAAGCTTTAAAAATGCAATTATTTTAATGTATGTTTGAAAATGACGTCATGACAATGACGAACAATAAACACTCACATTATGTTTGTAAACATGGTAGTACTGTGTTCTAGTTATTGTATAGCGTAGGTCTTCGTATTCAACACTGTACAGAGGCATAACTTCATAAACTTAAACAAGCCTACACGTGTAATTGATGGAGCGAAGAAGTCTTTATTGCCTAGGGACCTACTATTAATTCAACTACGGTATTATAAAATTCATTAGTGCATATCTTTTACGTGCACAGTTCAGTGGATGATATTTGTAAGTTTTAAATATCAGATTTTAACTAAACGCATTTTATGTCCAACTAACGTTTAGATAAACATCGTTCGAGAATACGGCCCCTAATGTTCTATAATTTACCGAAACAAAGTGAATATTATATATTCATTATAATGTATATAATTACGGATGGATTAAGAATGTGCAAAGACAATATGAGAATAATGGACGGAAAATTTTCACAAAATAACATTGTGAGTAATGGACGAAATATTTTCAGCCAAAGCAAGGTTATTCTGTTGCATAAAATCAGAAAATATAAATGTGATGGCTCACCCCGAAAGGGGGGACTTTGAAGATGATATCAATTTTGATTTTATCATGTCATCTGTTATAGCATTTTCTAAGCTTTAAAATGACACCTTACTTGTTGAAATTGATCAAGGCAATCAAATTTTACAACTAAAATCTGCTGGAAATTCTTATTATTTTCAATATTTGCTGCCTATTTTCACCAGTTCCTCGAAAAGTGGTCTGTCGCAAAGTCCCCCTTTTCGGGGTGAGTCATCACAAATACTGATTTACATATTCCACATTGTCTCTCTTGCCATAAATTTGATGAACAAATTTGAAGCATCACAAGGCAATGCAAATCTTTTTAAGAATGAAAGGGCATTGGACAAAACTTCCTCCTAATCTTATTTGTGGGTGATTTACACTTTATATGTGATGACTCACCCCGAAAAGGGAGACTTTGCGACAGAACACTTTTCGAGAAACTGATGAAAATAGGCTGCAAAAAATAAAGAAAATAATAAGAATTTCCAGCAGATTTTCTGATAAAATCAAAATTGATATCATCTTCAAAGTCCCCCTTTCGGGGTGAGCCATCACATATGTTAGAATATAACAGGCAACTACCAGATCAAACCTTTAGAAAAGTCAAGAATTTGAATTTTATTTTGTTTGTTGATCTGGGGTATGAGGCTATTGATGATGTGTATCAAGAGAGAGCCAAACACTTGTTTGTAAAACATTCCTTTCACTTCATAGATTGCAGATAGATCAAAAAAAACGAGATTTGTATTAGGAGAAAAGGCCATTTTAAAAATTCAACTATAGGGGCAGTATTTATCGTTGTCGACGGTAATTAAAAATAAATTTCACTCACAATGACACTTTGCATGCTGTCATTATTAACTCTAATACTTCAAATGATGCTTGGGGATGATGCGGCACTTGTCCAATGCTCCTTTAAGTGATGCAATGGACCCTATCATTTTGTCTGTTCATTACCTTATTGCCGCTAGGGCTAGTTTTTTAGCATGCAGGCAACATTGAGAGACCTCTCATGATGGAAATGTTTGCATCTAGCAAGTTGTGATAGATGGAATCGGACATGGACGGTTGATATTGATTGATTGTTTGTGCTTAATCTAAAATACATATGCAGTCTTTGCATCAAAATCAAGACTTAAACAAATTCTGAGGCAAAATAGTAAGGTTTCTGCCTTATGTCACCCACTTTTGTCAACATAAAGCATATCCCTACTGCATTATTTCATAAGATCATCTAAGTCACCAACATAGCTTATCAGTTTTTCGCCCCGGCACACACGTTAATGTGACTTCTGAGCCACAGAGCAATTAAGAGTAAAGTTACTTGCCCAAGGAAACAAGGAGGCATGACCAGACTGGGACTCAAATGCAGGACCTCTGTATTTATGGACCCTACCTTCTAACCGCTTGGCCAGGCTCCCTTCGGATAAATTGTAATCTGGAAACTAAATACAATTTTGTTAGTTTATCTTAACTTTAACATTACTATTATCATCTATTTCAAAAGAAGACCCACTCTTTCTGAAACTTTCTCATGATAAAAAAATAAATAAATAAAGATACTATTAGTTACCCCCTGTTTGTTCACGCAATCTTCCGTATTGCGTAAAAACAAACAGGGGGGTAACGAATTTATCACTTGGTGTAGGCATGGATCTTATTATTAAAACGTAAAATATGTATTGTTACAAATAAATTTCGGACACGAACATGATTTTTAAACGCAGCAAACCGCGTATTTTTAAACCGCGTATCCACAAGTTGTGACAAAAACTGGACATCATGAAGTATGCAACACCGTTTTCAATCAGTAATCCGCAATGACATCTGTCGTGCCTGAAGAGCGTTGTGTACTTGCGTAAAATGCACACGAGATTGTGTTACGCCAGGCTGTAAATTTTCGTGTCCAAGAATTAATTGAAACAACAATAGCTGTGCCGTCTTGTTGAAATTGAATAGTACCTCCCATCTAAATCAAAGATTTCAACACAGCAGTGTACGTATCAAACAATTCCTACAAAACCTCAAATCATAGCAATCATGCTAAATGGAAGATCCATATTGACTCACAACTGTATCCGTATATGTGACCCACCATATCAAAAGCTACGTTAAGGGTCCCAAAATCAAAATAGATTTTTGGTCTCATAAGAAAGCTGAGATTTTAAGCTTTAAATTGACACTTTGCTTTTGA
Source organism: Ophiothrix spiculata (assembly GCA_000969725.1). Classification (NCBI taxonomy): domain Eukaryota; kingdom Metazoa; phylum Echinodermata; class Ophiuroidea; order Amphilepidida; family Ophiotrichidae; genus Ophiothrix; species Ophiothrix spiculata. The sequence continues at coordinate 76,293 of JXSR01S013436.1, forward strand.
TTATTGGATGTTTGGTTGCAAAGTTACATCCAAATTTGCAAAATGCATCCGGCTGATTCGGAAAACTATAGTTCTTAGAAAATCAAGATTTTGTACTAAGCGAAAATTGAATGGAGAGAGGTTTTTATCTTGGTTTTTAACACATTTTTCATGTTTTGGATGTTGTAACCTGATTAATATGTTGGAGTATACTTCAAAGGTTACGTTTCTGATGAAATAAATTCCACCTTGGACATGACTTTTGACTCTGCTCAACATCAATGGCCCGTATCAGGAAATTTACTATGCCGGCCTTATGGTGCCTTTCAATATGGCGGGTCACATATAAAGAACATATTTATCAAGTATTGCTTCTTATTACAATATTGTCAAATCATAAGCATTTGCAATCATTTCATTTTAATAGAACTATGTAAAATTAAAATGCCATCAATTCAAATGTTATACATATCAATAATAATAAGCTCAAGCTTCAGAAATTAGTGAATTTTCAACCCTACAAATATTTCTGAACACTCATCAAAACTATTTACATATCAGTAAAAAAATAAATATTTCTTTCATTCTAATTACAGAATTATACATGGAATTTACATAAAATATTAATACTTGCGCTACTGTATATAGCATCATAGTAACTTATAGCATCATAGTTCGTGACATTTGCATGTAAAATTTCTTCTGATGCATTGGAGCTACAATGGTTAAGTTGTATGTCCAAACAGATTGACTTGCACAACAGACATTTGCTAACATTTATCATTTCAACTAAGAACAAGCAAGTCTAAACCATTATTATGTTAAGAGAATGTTTCTTCCCATATTCCCATACCATATATATAGGGCCATTTGCTCTTGCTTTTATATCAAATATTTATAGCAAACGTCTTTTCAGAGAGATAAATGTGTTTGGAAAAACAATCTTAACAATGCATACCTAATTTAACTGAAGTGAACAACATGAAACATGAAAATCATCGTTGGGATATTCAAAAGACAAGCTTAAAGATTGAAACAAGGAATTGTATTTAGTCCACATCTTGTATGATACTATCATCATCTTCTTCTTTACCTTCTTCTTTTCTGTCCATGTTTTGAATGGTAGTGCCAAGAATGCCTTCTATATCTGTGATAACATGCTGAAAAAACAAGAAAAAAAGGATTTCTGTGTAATTCTTCATTCTACAGACATCAGCAAGGAAAACTGTACTTTCTGTAACCTTTGAAGCAGGCAGTCAATTAAGGGAACATACCACTAATTCAACCTCCCATGCAAAAGTTGTCGTCTTTGGCGCTCGTTTTAAGGCTGTGCCGGTAATATTTTGGTAATGAATAATATGTCAATGGATAAGAATTGAACAAAATTTGAACATATGTTTCCATGTATGGGGGTCCTTCAATCTCTTTTTCAGGCTACGGGAGCCTGAAGTTAGCCCCTGTTATTTTCTACCTGTTTTTTGGCCTGAAATCGCGATCTTGCCGTTTTACCCCTCCAAGGACCTACTTTTCTGTGACAATTACAATTTTGTATTTAATGATCACCAAAGTATTATCAGGGCTAGAAATTTGTTCATTGCTGCGAGCATCTTATTGGATTCTTGCAAATCTACTGGGGGAGAATCTTTGCAAGAATCTTTGGATTCTTTACATTCATACACAATTGTGTTTGCCTCATTTTACGAGAATCTATTTGGATTCTTGCAAAATCCTTTTTGGGGAGAATCTCTGCGAGAATGGATTCTCGCCGAATGTCTAGGCCTGATTATACTAACTACGATCAAATTAAAAGGTCTCTAAAGAGGCCCCTGTACTGCTGACTTTTATACCTGAAATAAAACCATTACACAAAATGTGGAGTGATTTGGTGGTGTATGCCCTTAACGCACATAAACCAATATGACAATACGGGGAAGTAATCAGTCCGTATTTTCATAATCATAAAAACGTACCCAATTTTGCTGAATATTCAAATGAACTTATGTTCAATGTTTGTCCATGTGGTAGCAACAAAATTACCAAAATCATGAACGATTCATGTTCAAAAACATTAATATGCATTGATTTGGTCTTTTAAAATCAATCCTAATCAATCATTAGTATACTAATCTCTTACTTAATACAAAACCACCAGTGTACAATGTTATAGAATACACGGGATATGTTATGGATCTCGTAACATCGTAACAGAGTCTGATCGCTTGTTGCATACTTCAAGGTTTATAGAGTATAGATGGTATAACTCAAATTATAATGTTTTCCCTTATGCCACACCCATCCCCAAACTTAAACAAATTCTCCAATTGTAATTGAATCTAGGACCTCTCGATTGTTAAACAGACACCCTACCAACCGAGCTATCAAAGCTAAAATTAAACACCATAACTTGTGCAAATCCATAACATAATTTAACATAACATAACATAATTTATTCTTCTTTCCACATATATGCAATAAGACAGTATATAAATCTAGAAAATATACATATCATTTATATAAAAATGCGGAGGAGGACTGGAAAATAGGCCGAAGGCCTGTCTGGTTCCAGACTCCTTTGAAAGTTTACATATATAATTTTATAACTAAAGTGATAAAATGATTTTAGTATTGAGAAACAAGATATTTCTTGTAATTACTTTTGAAACATTTAATATTATCAGAATTTTTAATTTTATCAGAGATATTGTTCCAAACTTCCACTCCATTATAAGAAATTGACTTCTTACCAAATTCAAGTTTATTTTTAGGGTATTTAAAGTTATTGGCAAATCTAGTATTATAGTTATGAGTATCTGCATTAGTTATAAACATTAGGTTAAAAGTTGAAGGTAAGATATTATTACTGTATTTATACATAAATGTTCCAATATTCAATTTACAAAGCTCATCAATTTTCAGTTGATTATATTTAATGAAGAGTGGATTTGAATGGCTTCTGAATTCACTATGACTTATTGCTCGCAAAGCCCGTTTTTGCAAAATATGAAGCCTTGTTTTGGCTGATATACCGGCACTGCTCCACGCTGTGATTCCATAGTTTATGTGTGAAAGCACTAGCGTATTATAAAGACTGAGTAGTGCTGTTTCTGGGAGAAAATTTTTCACCTTAAATAACATTCCAATGCTACTAGAACATTTTTTAGTAAGTTGATTAATATGGTTTTCCCATGTAAGATTTTCATCTATGGTTATACCTAAAAATTTACATGCATTAACACATTTTATTTCAACATTTTCAAGTGACAGTTTTAATTTATTTCTATACTGGTTTGTTTTTATATGAGTGCCAAATAACATGACATTTGATTTTTTAGTGTTAAGTGATAGTTTATTTGACTGGAACCATTTGTTTAGTTTAAAAAGTCCATCATTCATAATATTATTTAGTGTGTTAATATCTGTATGTGACGTGAAAGCACTTGTGTCATCTGCATAAAGTATTAAAGATAAGTTAGGAACAGAATTTGGAATATCATTTACATAAATTATAAAACCTAAAGGTCCTAAAATTGACCCTTGAGGCATTCCAGTGTTAATTAATTTTATTTCAGAATTATGACTGTTGTAATCAACAAATTGCTTTCTATTTGATAGGTAATTTCTGAACCACTCCAACGCTAGACCTCTTATTCCATAATGAGCCATTTTATCTAAAAGAATATCATGTTTAATTGTGTCAAATGCTTTGGAGAGGTCCAGAAATAAACCGGCTGTTATCCATTCACTGGACAGGGTGTGACTCGATTCATCTACTTTATGCATACTGTTATCAAGCCACCATTTTTTCTGAACTTACAAACCCCAGGATATCTGCTCCTGACTTTAGATTTAAACCTGGGGGTTTCTTTACCATCTTGCCTCAATAGTTCAGTTGGCAGACAATCAATTTAATGAATGGTAAGTCCTAGGTTCAATTCCTGCTCCAGGACTAAACATGTGTTAATCCCCATTTGCTTTGCATCAAAAATAATTTGTTGAACCAACATAAGCCAAAACATTAGGTCTCTATGCAGAAAAGAGGTTTAAGAGTTAGATCTGGTTTAAAATTAGATGTGGTTTAAAATGAATTTTGCATCAAGGCTAAATATACTTTCCTCAACCAATATTGTCATATTTTGTAAGATTTATAATTGAATCTTTTGATAGTGAAACCTGTTGCAGTTTCAGTAAGTTTGACCTAGACCTGGTCTAACTTTAAACCTGGTCTAAGTCTTAAACCTTTTTTGTGCATAAGGCCTTAAAGCATGCTTAAAGAAATAACTAAAAAGAATATTAAGTATCAAATTATGTGATTCTAACCTTGAAATTGGTAGTTCCTTGCATATTTGGTGCTGATATTTCTTGGTGAATGACCGACAGATTGCGTGCAAATGAAGCTAGTGCCCCCTGGAGGTCTTCACCCACTGAAAGCATTCCAACATTTTCACGTTTGTAGTTATCAATTAATGTAAAGACAGTCCCCTGTCTCTCCTGAAAACAAACAAAAATGTTATTTGTGAAGAATACCTGGATCTACTTTTAAAACAATATCATTCTCAAAGCACCGTAAAATTGTGATGTATGGCATATTTTCCCATTGTCTATTATTTTATCATTTCCAATTATGTTTATTATTTTTTAGCAAATGATTGAGCTTGGTTTAAAGATCACTAAAATTGATGACTAAGAATGATAATAAAGGATACAATATATTGTTTTGCCAGTCATATATTGTCTCAAATGGATAAGCATGCATTATTGTGGGGTTTTTTATCATAATTTTACACCAGTGTTACCATTATCACACAATAAATATGACAGATAAATCACATTTTTTTTCTCTTTGTACGTACCTTTATATCAAAGCCAATACCATGAGCTCTACACATCTGGAAGAAGACACTGTAATGGACAACGGCTAAATTGGTATGCCATAAACGAGTACTAAGCACTGCATAACGAGTGGTGTTAGGAGGTGGCTGCAACAAATGAATAACAACATGTTATTAATGGTAAGAAATATGCCATTAAAATCAATCATATTGTGGAGCAATGTGGCCAAGTGAGTAGAATATTGGACTTGTATCTACAGGTTGTGGGTTCAATCTAGCCCTGGACCACTCACTGAGTCTTTAAACAAGATTTTATCCACATCCAAATATATGTAAAAAGTACTCGGAAGGTAAATCAGAATTGTTTCTGCTGTAAGAGTGGCATACCCCAACAAACATACACACCATGAAAGCGGAGTCTGGCCTAAACACCAAAGAAATTGAGATTGCTACCACGACCATTAGCATATAAATTTCAGTTTCAACTTTACCTTATTGTTCACAGTGCAATTTTCAAAACTTGCACCAATATAATGTCTTATGTCAATAGATTGTAACGTGAGCACAGGCGTCACACACGTTTTCTATGGTGGTAATATCACTGTCAAGTCAACTATCCAACCAGACACGTAATTGAGGCTTATTTCAGGTATCGAAGGGTCAGAGAATGACAAATTAATAATAGGCAATTCAAAGTTTGATACACATTTTCAAATTTGACAATTGCTATGTGTTAAATAACCCATTTGTAATATAAAGTGTAATGTAAACAAAAAATTAAAATGATAGACAAAACCTGTTGTTGGATATCTCCCTCCTGTAGCATTGCTGAAACCATCTCTGCATACCCCAACCCCGATACCCCAGCTATCCCTTTATGGCCCATCTTGATTATCTCGCTGTCGCTAACCCCTCTTCTTCCAATCTCTCCCTTTGGTAAGACAACTGGCTGGGCAGATATTCCCTTGTTACCTTTTCCCGCATTTCCCTGCGCCCACTGCTTGACGGTTTTAAGTCCCTTGCGGCCCTTTTAGGTTAAAATGTAATTCAATTAGAAACGGTGAAAAGTTTTTGTTAATTCTAAAGATTAAACATAACGTATTAAATGCATCAAAAGTAATCATGATTTAAAACAATCAATTAAAGTTGGACAAAACATTCAAACCAAATCAATATTCAATTTACTTTAATACTTAAAAGTATTAAAGTTTTATGAAACTGAGCTTTAAAAAAATTGTCATTTTACTATTAAAACTATAAACTATTAATCGGAATTCCTGTTATTGAGTTATAGCATTTTTTTTCTTGGCAAACAAATCTGGCAACCATAGATGGAAGTGGGAAACTAGCCAAAAAGTAATAGATGGATAGCCATTGGTCAGACTGACATTCCTGCCTAGTTTAGTAGAAATCCCCAACAATCATGGCAAAACTGTAGTCACAATGAAAATATCACATCACCAATCCATTTCTCATTCTGAGTTTTCAATTCACCCACTTAACGACAGAAAAGTGTCAATAGGAATGGTCTATAATATATTATATAACTCATCCATAGATTCTAGTCATTTGATTGGTAAGATTGTACAACATGACCTTTTGTCATTTTTACTATCATTATCATCCGTTCGATAGTCTTTACTATCCCTTTCATCCGTTTGATAGTATATCAGAACTACAATGTACAGTATGGATAATGGGTAAGTACAGTAGTTTAAATGTATTATCAAATGACTAGAATCTATAGATGAGTTATATAAAACAAATATAAACTGCTTATATTTG
>JXSR01S013436.1:82935-94985 GCA_000969725.1 Ophiothrix spiculata
TAAACTGCTTATATTTGTGTGATGGTAAAATATACCATCCCTCATTGAGAGATTGTTGATTACTGTTTAGTAACAAACTGCCAATAATACTGGATGTATTCATTTCCCCACTATCCACTCCATTTGGGAAGCAGGGACCAAGCTAAAAGACCCAGGTAAACTTATTTACTTTGTATTTATCATGTATATTTGTATGTTCAATTTTGGCTTTTTAGCCGTGATAAATTGCAAATAAAAAATATATCTGAATCTGAACCTCTGCTGATACTAGCTAGAAATACTCACTTCATCATCAAGCTCTTCATATCTCCTCCTTGCTACTTTCTTCTTTTCTTTGATAGGAGGCGGTACCTCAAAGACACAGTTCTTGTTGTCTAATTTGCCTCCCGTAACAAATAACATGAGCTGTGTTAGGCCTACGCTGTCATCATACCAAAGATTTAAGTCCACTGCCCATAACCTTTGCTCCATCTGTAAAGAAATGATAACAAAATTCTGGACTATTTAACATTGCTTCACCATATAGGAGAACTATTTTCCATTAATATTGTTTTATCAGCCATTTAGTGAACAATTAGGCGATTTCTATCTCTTTTGATATCAATCTCCATATGTAGATTTGAAGTATGGGAAATCAAGTTATGAGTTTAATTTGCATGTAAGATTTTTAAGAAAACAATAATTTATGACAAACATGTAATCTAAGGATGCTGTTCTCTTGGAAAAAGAAGACTTGACTGGTCAGGAATATAATGGGAGACATGCCATGATCAAAGATACCAACTAAGTGGGCAATTTCTAAGGTTTCTGTCGAGACTGTGTTTTCATGTTGACATGTCAAAATAATTTGTTGTCGACCTAAAGTTGATGTCATAGAGTTGTTTTTGCACGAAAAAACGAAATTGTTTACATAAGCTTAATGACCCGTTTTTGACGTAGACTTATCTAAAATGTAGGAAGTTTGCGTGTGACAATATGGATTTAAAATTGATATTTTGTTGTGAACAATTATTGTACTAACCCTAAAAAACCCTAAAATAACGAGAACCTTGCAAAATGTCATGAGTATTGAATTACTTATGCGTCACTAATTTGACTCATTTTGTTTTTCTCATAATTCTGATATTCGTAAACAGCATGAAGTATTTTGCAAGTTTTATACCAGTAGATGGTAGGCAAGGCCATGACCAGATATTCTTCATGAAATAAAAAATAACTTACTGAAACTGGATCGATGAAGGTTACAAAGTCAATGGTGAAATATCCCATCACCCCTCTCTGATGACAGCTTTGAGTAATCTTCCTACAGGCTGTATTTAATTCTCCAGGATCAACTGAAGACTGTGGTATAGACAATCCCCAACAACCAAATGGGCTTTCAGCATGGATTTGGTCTCCACAAGACACTACCGTGAGTTCGTTGTTAGGTTCTATTAACATGTTGACTGAGAGTGCTGTGACGCTGTCTGAAGGCGGGCAGGCCTCTATCACACCACCTACAAGTGACAAGTAGGAAAATATTGTGAACATTGTCGTCATTAATTGCTGTGTTTGATGTTGACACAAAGATTTAATTTAGGATACCATATATGTTTAATTAATATTCTAAAAAGGTGACATATACTCGAAATGTGACCATCCATAACAAACAAGCACAGAAGTGTGGCATGTTAGAATATTACATGAATTTACTGTAAGAACTGATAGCTTCTGTAAAAAGTCCCCATTTCCAAACCCACTGCCCCCACCCCCTTCCCCAGCTCTTACAGTGAATTTCGCTGTGTGTGATGTTCACCAACCCTATGGCTTCCTCTCACAAAAACATTGGTTTAATTTTTTTATACATAAAATTCTCTCAAAAGTCAATTAAAGAACAACAACTAACCTTGACTAAGAAAAGCTTCTAGAAACACCTGCCATGTGGGAAACACCTTGTGATTGACAGGCTTGGCATGTTTGGCAAGAATGTCAGGTATCTCGGCATGGATCTTGATATACGCTGGTTCCTGGGCCCATCGTTTACTCCATTTCTCTCCATATCTCTCAGACTCTTTTTTAGCCCACGTATGGCAACGAAGGTTAGGCGTTACATCACAATAGGCTATACCACGCCCATCCACTTCATCGTCTAACTTGAAGAGATAGCGCTTGACGTCTAGATTGTCTGTAACTAGCTGAGCGAGGCTCTCGTGAAGCTGAAACCAATGAACAAACAAAGCCAATAAAGTTAAAGCTGATATCACAATATTTGGGATATGCAAGCTTGATCTTTATTCGACTGCAATATGTTTTTCCAATGCCAGTGCAAATTAATAAATAATAATAATATCCAGCATTCATATGCGCGCTATTCACCGTAGTATCATAGCGCTTGACATTATTACGTCACAACCATTTCACCTAAACTATATCGCAATCCTAAGATGCCGACCTATCAGGATTTAGATTGTAATATTCCCCTAACAGCTTCCCTATGGGCTTGGGTCAACAAAGCAATCGAGATTAAATGTCTTGCCCAAGAACATTACCCGTTGGCCTTAGCGGGACTCAAACTCTCTCGACCACACAATTCTGAGTCCTGCACTATTCCACTAGACCACACAAGCTCCCAAAGAGTTCCAAATTACCAAGGCAGGTGAATTCAAACTCAACAAGAAACAATTGCAAGTAGCCTCTTGACCTCTCTCTTGTTGCCTACATACCTGTTGTAAACTGTACACATCATAATCTGATGGTGGGATGTCAACTTTAGCACTGCTGAATATTCTTTTAGACCCTGACTTAGTAGAGTAGAGATGTGCTACTTCAGGTTCACTGCCTAACACTGGTATATCTGGATTCAAAAAATAAATTTCAGTTATTCACAATTTGAAATAATCCTGGATCACATTTAAAGCAACACTATAATATTATGATCAAAAATAGATTAAGAGTTAAACAGTTTAAAACGAAGAATTATGACTTGATTAACTGAGGTGATCCTCATGCACATTTTTCTCCAGACCCTTTTCTCTTGAAGCTAGTGCACAAAATAGATACATGCACTTCACAGGATGAAGATTTGATCACAACATTGAAAGCTCCCTCTCTGAAGTTCTTTAGGGGAGCAATTAGGGGAGCTATGGGTGGAGCAATTAGGGGAGCTATCAGGAAATTTAGCTGTTAAAACCACCAGGCTAGGCACTCTCTGAAGCTCCCATAAAGCATTTGTGGGGATCAGGGAGGCTCAATAGAGCTCACTCCCCTCAAACAGAAGTGTCTGGTATGTGTAATTTTGCACAGAATCATGACAGCAATATGATTATTTTATTTTGATATCCTTACAAACATACAGACTTAAATCAGCGCTGTTTTACATTGACAAATGCAGGATTCTTGAAGACAAATGCCAAACTTTAAAACCACAACACACACAAACCACAACACAAACACGGTATTCTGGACAATCTACTTACTAAGTAAATGTGCCACAGCTACATCATCTTTGTGCATGACTCCTGGTACAATGTAAGCTTCCTTGCCAACAATGAGGTGCTTGATTCTCTCCAATGCATGGGGACTGTATTTGAGTAATGTAGCAAGGCACATGCTATGAGTCTGAAATGAAAATGACATATGCAATGGAATCATTCTTGATGCACTTCCATTAGGATACCACTCTAGAATTTCGGTGTGAGTTCAAGAGTCCACTTTTGCAAAGATTCCACCCCCCCCCTGAAAAAAGCACTAGATTTCCACAATCTGTAAATGAACTAAATAAAGGTAAATTCAAAGATTCTTGCCAAGCCCCATCAAGGAAAATCAAAAATGACTCATATGTCTTGGATAAAATTTTACTTCAAAGTTCAGTGGTACGTGGTAGCTAGCTTTCTTGATCATTTTATTCCCAATTGTCATGAACTTGTCAAAGTCAAACAGGTGAAGATCAATTTGAGAACCAGAAAAGGGTGATGAATTCAGCACCATACCTTGAGTTGTAAGTAAAATGTACCTTTGCGGTATTAATGGAAATGCTTTAAAGATATTTTGTAATGTCGGATTTTAGATATTGTTACGCTGGGCTCCGACGTCTTATCCAAAATAAGATACCGGTAATCGCTAATCAATCTGGGCACTTGATTAACCCGTGCCCTGAAGGCATTTGTTTTCCGCGTCAGACACACAACATGCGTGACGCATTGGTGATTGCGCGAATTCTTGTAACGCGTTGTTAAACGCGGTGCGCCATGCAGAGGTCGCGCATGTAAACATCGCCATTTTGTCAACCTCTTCATCAAAGCCTTCCACTAACGAACGTTTGCCGTGTAGTTAGATAGGGCGTGTGAGCTGTCAAGTAGTGTAATTCTACTGGTCAAAATTTTGACTAATTATAATCAGCGGTTACCTGCGATAGTGGGCAGTCTCAGCGATAGTGAAATGCCGATATCGAGGGTACCAGCGTAAGATATTGTTGGCTTGTTGACAATGAAAATGCTTGTTGATACCAGCTTTATTTAGTACTCATACTTTTGTAAAGTTGCTGAAAATTTGATTGCTGGTAAAATCAACTGAGTGAAGGTGGCTATGTCACATCTATCCTAGTAAATGTCATTGCCAAATAAACATACTTTTTTGCTTCCTTATTTTAGTAGCACATTTTGATTTTTTTCTAGGGGTGCATGCAATGATATTAGAGAGTTTGCGATTACCACGTTTCACGGGACGGGTTACACAAACGTGAGCATTTTTACCTCACGTTCATCGTAACGGTTCACGCCAACGCGCAATAGCATATATTGCCATGTATATTTCAGTATGTCGCCCTCTTAGCAAAGAGTTTTTTTATTAATACAACGATTGCCTATTGTGAATGTTTCATGATGTCGCCCTCGTCTCGTATTTGTCATAGCTGCAAATGATCCATAGATATATCTGATCGAGGGCGTAAATTCTTAAGCTAAAGAAATCATTTGCAAGCTTATGATATTATGAATGGTTGGCTAGTTTTCAATAGAACTCACGTACGTATTGAACAAAAAGCCACGTAAAAAGGCCAACTTCAAACGGTTATTTCAACATATGTTGCTGCTATTCACGTATTATTGATCGTTCACGTTCAGGGGATTGGCTTTCGCAAGCAGATGTGTAGAACTTAAAACTTTGACATAGAAGTCAATGCAAAATCAGAAAATCCCTACTTACGGGCGTGTAAGTGCGAAGTTTGCAACCCGTAATCTTTACAACCAAACGCAATAAAACTTCGATAAGTGCTGAATATGTATGTCTGTACATTATTCTTGCATGTGTTTATCTGATTTTGATATAGCTTTTATTTAAAACAATAGGGGCCATCGATTAAGTGATTAGTATTCACGTAACAGTGTACGTGAAATTCTGCAATATACGGTGTGCTGTACTGTTCAAGCAGGTAATGGTTGGCTGAATTTCAATAGAACTCACGTTCGCGTTCGCGTTCGCGTTCGCGTTCTTGATGATCGCAAACTCTCCATTAACAACATATTTTTGCCTCATGTTCAACTTACAGGGAAACTATTGGCTGCCTCTGGTATGATAATCTTAAACCTTTGTGACATGTCTTGCTGCTCTTCCACATTGCCAGTATGCACAGCTGATTGCAGACCTAGGAGTTTATTGTAGTACTGTAAAGTCTCGTCATTGAGGGGAACCGGCGAGATGTAGATGACTTCAACATTGGGATCTGCATGGAGAGTCAATCACACAAAATGTGTTAATACCCAGTTAAAGATAGTTCAACAGTATAAGTCATGTGAGTGCAAGAAAGTCATGTCTGCAATAGCTGCCATTTCACATAAATTTGAATTTCACACTGTAGAATGGTAAGTCTTGGGTCAGACAGAGGCTCTTGAAATGGTTCTTCAGGTGACAGTGCACCTGAAGAATCATTTCAAGAGCCACTGACATATTAATGGGAGAGAAATTTTAATTTTTCATATTCTAGTGACAAGGTCGTAAATAATTATAACATATGGCAGCCATTGCAGATACTTCTTTCTTGCACTCACATGACAAATTCACCTCATCTCCTTGTGAAGTTGCGTACCATTGACAATTTATTATCAAATCACAGTTGATGGCACGTTGCATCCAGCGTTGTATTCACAGAAATGGGTCTACACTATTATAATACGCATATGTCGATCACCTTTTGAGACCTTTTGAGTACATACAAGCAGTTGCAAAAAACAAAGCAACAAACATGCCAAAAGTAGGATTTTGCTTTAGGCTCATTCCAAAGTAACGTTTGTGACCGAAAAATTGAGAAATTTCACTTTTAAATGGCCACAGAACCTAGCAAAAACATTATATCAACGAGTTTGTTGTTGATAATGGTGCTCACTGGTGGGGTCAAGACATGTAGATGTTTGAAAATTAAATCAATTGCCAAAATCCTGAGTAAAGTCCATGTAACGTTCGGTAACGTTTGTGACCGCGCACGGAAATGGTTTTTTGCTCCGAATGACTTCAAAGTACAATTTCTCTGAAGTGTCAACAATTTTTTTATTGCGCCTTACCCCGATTATGAGAAACATATTTACAAATATTTCATAAAAATTACAGAACATTATATCGCCAGAAATAATTTTAATGCATTGTTTTGTGTTGTAACGTTTGGTAACGTTTGTGACATTTTGATGTAACTTTTTGGTAACGTTTGTGACATTTTTGAAACAAAACATGTGCTCATTCATGCACGGATAGACAAACTTTACAATTTCTGATTGGAAAATACTTCTCACATACCAAGTAACAAATGTATGACGGAAAAACATGCTTATGGGGTCAAATAAAAAAGCTGATTTTTTGCTTGAAATAAAAAAAGGTTCAGTTTCCACTGGAATGAGCCTTTAGTTTTTGACAAATATTGAAAAGATATGAAGATTCCTATTAAATTAGAAAAGTCCTCTTTACATAATACTGATATCTTATCACAAAGATGAAAGTTGGTTATTGAAAGCGATGCAAACAAAGGGGTTCGTCACTATTCATCAACTCTGTACCAATGCATATGCAAATTTTCCACACTCAGGCGACTAAAATCGCCCACGCTGGATAAAAATTGGCGGGCGCATAGATGCATCACCGCTGATTGACGTGGATGCACTCCTATATTAAAGATATGGGTATGTGCCACGGTCAAGATCCATATTTCAGGAACTTCAGTCCTAAGGAGCCCAATTTTTAATCAAAGCAGACCCAAAAGTGTGTTTTTAAGATTATTTTTTTCATTTTTCAACTTTATGACATACTTTTAAGGAAAAAAACAAGACCTTAATTTAGAAAAAAAAAATCACTTTCCAAGACCTGTTTTTGACCAAAATATTAGTTCCAGAAGGCCCTATATTAGAAAATATGTGCAACAAATACCTACCGAAATTTCACCTTCCCCCATTGGCATGTAGAAATTCTTGAGATGATTCTCAAGTAGTATATCTCAAAGAATTCCCATTTCTTTTGGTCACTAGCTCTCTTCAGTGACCTTCAAACTCACCTAATAAATCACACAGCCTAGACATCTGTTGATTCTGTAGAATATTGAAGTCATTCATGGAGGCTCGGATTTTCTGAGAGTAGCCCAATGATGGGAGGTGTAATAGAACCCTCCTGGACTTCTTGATCCGATTCCAAGATTTCTGAAATTTCTGCCAGGAAGGAGAAAGAAAACAGGATGAAGATTATATTGTGCAACAAACAAGACTTAAAATATGCACACAAAAAATAACACTAAATAGTCGGAATTAAGTATAATCAATAATTCATCCACTACATGAATGGACATTCAATTGTATTTTGAGATATGTGGTCTGGAAATACAATTCCATATCACATAGAGAAGAACTTGTCATAATTTATTTACCACTTGTGAAAAGTGGTGCACGGTGGAATTCACAAACAAAAAAATGAAATAAAATAAAAACCTGAAAGAAAATAAATAAAATGATGAAAAATGACCAAGTGATGTAGAGAGCTTTCATGTTTTTTGTTTGTAAGAAGAGATGAGAAAATAGAGAATCATATTCATGTTCAAGTTCAGGACGGGTTCTAAGCCAGAGGACAGGCCTATCAATCAATCAATCAATCAATGATACACAGTACTTGCATGAAATGCATATGATACCCCATGAAGGAGTCTATTCGTACAGGGGACCAACGGCTTTACGTGACTTCCGAACCACGGAGCAAGTAGAGTAAAGTTTTTGCCCAAGGAAACAAGGAGACGAAAACCGCCCGGCCCGGGGCTCGACCCCACAACCTCTGTATTACGAGACCCGTGCTATAACCGCTCGGCCATACTTATAACAACATTGATCTACAAACAATCCACAAACCCACATCCCATCGTATGCTGGGATGTACACAGCTTGTACTTCAGCTTTTCTAAGCGTGTTGCTTCATGCATGCAAGGTTGTCCTCAAGGAATTATTTATTTTCCATACCGTGGTTGACCCTGTGTATGATTAGTAGCAGTTTCAAAATATAATTAAATTGTTACAAAGCAACGACATAGCAGGACTTATATATTTTTGAACTGCTACAAGACATATGACAAGATAAAATAGGCCAGACAGTAGCTATTTCACCCATATCAAATGCCACAAATCCGTGAGCTTCCAGGGCCTTCGCCCCCTCTATCCCCAAGAGGGATTGTCCCCTGGACCCCTAGCGAGGACGCTGTGCTCACTACACACTTGTATGATAGTGACATATTTGCAATTACTAGTATAAGAAGTGGAACTTGAACTAAATTTAGTTGAAAACCACTGGGTTACAGTTACACATTGAAACAATTTATGTTGTAACAATGTAACCTTGGTGTATAATCTGAAGCCAACTGTAACTGATAAATAACAAACCCTACCTGTGTTTTTTCCCTGAGCCATTCCAACTGTTGTTTCCTACTCTGCTTTAACTGTTTCCGTATCTTAGCCATCTTCACATGCATAACCCATGAGATGGCAATCACCCCAGCAGCCCATTTCTTCTTCCTATATTCCAGATATGCCAATCTATCCTGGTACCGCCTCCATGTCGACTGGATTCTTGTGGCTGCAACATGTTCTCCGTCAGGGCCAAGGTATCGCCTACCTGGTCTTCTAATGAGTGCTTGAACGTCCTCTAGGTTTATGAGCGTATTTAAGAGTTCTTTCTGTGTTGGGTGTTTGTCAAGTTCATATTCAATAGCAAGATCAGCTAATCTGTACGAAAAGAAGAGTGGTGTGAGTGACCTCTTTTGAAAAAAAGAGACTTTGTTTTTTAAAAAATGAGAAAATGGCACCCCCCCCCCCCCCCCCCGGAGGTGAGTATGAATGAAAAAGCTTCTTTTTTTTTGCCTCAAAGAATTGCAAAAAATAGGAAATGTCACACCCCAGTGTTGTCTTCTTTAACAAGTAACCACTGGACAATCCATCTACATATTTGCTTGATGCAGATGTAAAAGAATAAAGTACATTTTAGAACCCACCAAAAACTTACACAACTCTCAAAGTAAGGGCGCACACCAGTAAATCAATCCGCGATTCCTGTAATGGTTTGATTTCGGGTAAAAAACGCTGACTCTTTGGACCTGTTTTATGCTATTGTACGAGTATCTAATGGTGTCTGATGAAGTTTTATGTTTCAAATGAAAGCTAAAGGGAGCACACCAGTAATTCAGCTCCCATAGGGTTTACATGTAAATATAGGGTAATATAATGGCCGATTTCAAGCCTTTTGGGCAAAGTTTACTAGCCGTGACACCTATCAATGTATTCAGAACGGATGAAATTTTAACATATGTTTCGATGTTGGGGGTTTATGTGATTAGATTTTGCGCTAAGGGCCCCCAAAGAGCGCCCTCACTGTTTTTGACCCGTTTTTAAGCCTCCAAACGCTATCTGGGCTCTTGCGCATTTGACGGGACTACTTTCGCCGTGGAAAAGTTAGATTCATTATTGATGCATCGAAATGAACACGTAGGCTCTAAACTTTCGTTTTATGATTTAAAAATCACTAATGAGCCAAAGATAGTCTCAAACGAGTCCAAAACATGACTCAATTACATTCAATTTCAGGGACTATTACCCAATATCCCACCAATCGTGGAGTGATTTACTGGTGTGCTCCCTAAACATGTTCTGAATAAAATAAATACGATTATATTCAAAATTTTGATTTCCGACACAAAGTAGTCCCTCGGATTATGAAAATGGCGAAAATGGGTTTTCAAGCTAAAAAAAGGGTAAGAAAATGTGAGGGCGCTGTTTGGGACATCGTAGCGCAAAAACGAGATGGAAAACCACCCGTACATTGAAACATATGTTAAAGATCTGTCCATCTTCTTTCCATTGGTATGTAATTTATATGGAATATATTGCCACTTCAGGTTCAAAAAGCGTTTTTCCGACAGGCATTTTTACGTGTATTTTATTTACTGGTGTGCGCCCGTAACGCATACTTGGTCTGAAGTATCAATTAAAACATTCAAAATCTGTAAGTGATGAATATAAGCTGACAAAATGGCTGTCACTTTCTTCTGTTACTATTGTCAATATAAATGAATATGCACGAAGAATTGAGTCTTTGATCATATTAATGCAAGACTAAAGAGACAAGTGACCAGCGTACTGACCCCAACGCCTCTTACCTGATTATAAAAACATAACCTTACCTGTCTCCGTAGATAAATGCTACAGGTACAGCATAGCTAGCCAAGAACTTCTCCAGATGTTTCAACATGGTGACAATATTTCCCCAAGATAAACAATAATGCTGTTTGAATGCCAAGAAGTCTTTGTTGTTCTCTCTCACTTTGCCGTGTTGGACGGAGAATCTGTGATGTAATTGCCTGAATTCACTGGCTGGAGTAGTAGGTGGTGGCTGAAAATGCAACATTTCAGAACAAGAAATTAAAAAGCCTGAAAATGAATACATGTTTTACTTACCTATCAAATACCAATTTTCTTTCACATGTCGTACGGGTGGAAGTTTATATCAATCTAGAAAACACATATTCAGCTGTGTTGACTATTTCAATGCATTTTCAGGATATTAGCACTACCTTTAACAAATCTTACTATAATTTGCGAAAAAAGTTGTGGGTGTGTGACGGTGTTCACAATAAGCGCGCGAATTTTGATCTAAACGGAGCCAAATTCACAGGAAAGATAAAGGACTACACGGAGAGTGACATAAACTTTATTTGCTCGAAAACCATCTCCGGGTTGCTTCAAAAAGTGCAAAAAACCAGCATTTTTGGACCATTTTTGAGCTAAAAATGACGTCAGTCGTTACTAGGCGAGTGTGTGAGTAAACAAAACGCATCCAAGGACATTGCACGATGCACGCAATAGCAATTCACGGTAAGCGACGATGCCAGGTTTAAGGTTACGGGAAAGTTAACTGACAGAGAAAACGGGGGAACTTACGGCAGGATTATCACAATGATACGGGATGATTCACGGGAGCAGAGAACATCACGGGGAAAATATATGATTAGAAATGCAAGATGATATACAGAAAGAGAAAATCAAAAACCTTTATATGGGAAAATTAAACTATTTTGTGTATTCACGTACGGGGCGGGGGAGGGGGTTACGGGAAAATTAACTGGCAGGGAAAATGGGGAACTTATGGCAGGATTATCACAATGATACGGGATGATTCACGGGACCAGAGAGCATACCGGGGAAAATGTGTGATCAGAAATGCATGATGATAATTATACAGAATGAGAACATGAAAAACAAAACCTTTATACGGGAAAATTAAACTCTTTTGTGACGTATGGGACGGGGGACCCAGGTTTAAGGCTATACGGGAAAATTACAGAATAAGAACATTCATGTACAGGACGAGGAGCCATGTTAAGGTTACGGGAAAATTAACTGAGAGAGAAAACGGGTAACTTACAGGGGATTATCACGATGATACGGGATGATTCACGGGAGCAGAGAGCATCACGGGGAAAATATGCGATCAGAAATGCAGGATGATATACACAATGAGAACATAAAAAAACCTTTTATACAGGAAAATTGAACTTATTTTGTGTA
>JXSR01S013439.1:1600-15280 GCA_000969725.1 Ophiothrix spiculata
GATTCGAACCCACAACACTCAATGGCTGGTAATTAAGAGTCGAAGACTAACGCCAGGCCACGCATGAAGCTTACCGTTACCAGTGTATTATAATGTTTTTGAGAAAAATGTAAAAATTGTCACAAATCTGCCAGGGGTGTCAATGGTGAGGAAGGTGTAAAGGGATAAATGCTGGAACCCTTATAGAATTCCAATGAAAATCATTCAACAAAATACTAGTAACATACAACCGGAATGACACTTCAAGTATATAGGTGAACTGTCCCATCTTATCTAGTGGTAACTCTTGCACGGACCCTATGGAAGATTTTGGAATTCCAGCCAAAATCAACATGTGAATTCCAAATTCCCAGCTGGAACGGCACTTAATATTAAAATCTTCCATAGGGTTCTGCTGGAATAAGACGCAGGAATCTATTTTTTCCATCTGGATTTAATGTGGAAGTGCAACTGGAATTGGCAAGTAAAACATTTCTTCCATAGGGGGGGTGTGTATTTCAAATGGAATAGCCCATTTGATGCATTTGCAATCGTGAATATCATGTATATCTTTTGACTGAGATAATGTAAAAAAAAATATATTTCCAAAAGGAAATTTGATGAGAAATCCAATGATGTGGTTACTTTTTAGGCAGTGTATGCAGGAAAAATATGACAGTTAAACGTCCCGATAATTAATGAATCGTTTTATAGATTTTGATTATCTGGATTATCTGTATTTGGACCACAATGATTTTGGTTGGTAACCAAATGTATTATTTAAGAAAGACCAGCACTACATCCTTAAATTAATGTTTGTGTCATTTGGTTGCACTTTTCCTCAAGAAAATTTCATTGTGCCAAGTTGGATGTCAAAAAATACACATTTGTTTTTATTTTGCATCCTGTATAAATTTTACCCATCCTTTAACTTATTTAGGTAAAATCAAAATCCTTGGAAAAGAAGCTTTCTTGTAATATCGAATTTTATGGGTTTTTAGTGTATACATTAAAACTTACAATCCATTGAATACAAATTGACATGGTTTTAACCTATGTTTTATGTGAAACAAAAACCAAGACCAGTTAGTACGAATCTTAAAGTCATCAAAGTATGTGATGTTGCTTGTTTCTAACTAGGTTTTTTTCAGTTTACATTAATACCTTTAAATACAATTTCAGGAAAAATATAAAACATCAGATGGCAAAATAATAATTGAACACAATATATGATTAGTTTCAGCATTGGCTATTTATAAATAAATATGAATCCCCAGAACACACATTTTAAGAGCATTATCTATTCTGGAAAAATATTCGAAAAAAGACAAGAACGTTTTAAAGTATATTCTGAATGAAACATTCCTCACTCTAGGGAAGTTTATTTTTTCTTGTGTTGTATGAGCGTATTAAAATGGATATAGACGAAAATGTAAGATATAAGTATGTTATCAACCACAAGGCCATATAAAGTGATAACATTGGTGTATTATGTGATTTAGATTGTATAGCACTGTACTTTCCGTAATTTTCATAGGAGACGTAGAAAGAGTGCAAAGAGCCAAGCACATTTATATGCATTCTTCATTGATGATAAATCTGAGAGCAAGTAATACCTTAAGGGATACTTAGTTGGGCATAATAGCTATAATATGTTATAATTGAGAGTCTTAACTCGCTTAAACATACAAGTAAATTTTGAAAATAGGGGCTTGTTAGTAATAAGTATCTTAAGTTAGTTAGGCATAATAGTTATAAAGTAAATTTTCAGGATAGTGGCTTATAAATATAAATCAAGCCTATACTGTGAAAAATAACCTGTGTGTATTTTTTTATTTATTCGCAAAGGAAATTTGTCAGTTTTAAACCACATTGTTCTTGCCTACGAATTTTACATTTTTTATAAAGACAACACAGTGTTCGGTGATAGGTTTTTACATCAATCTGTTGCAATGGAAGAGTGATATAATAGCACATACAGGACATAATTCATGTATTTCTTTCAATCTGTACTGCTTGTTGGTTTCAAATTTCAAAGAAGATTCTAATTGTCACTGTCATCAAAACATCTACCGGGTATTCTTTCCTGATACCTATGTTAGATAATGGTTTGCTTGCAATTTACATTACTATTCTGCCTCCGGTCTGTTTTTTCATTCAATTATGCTTAAACACGCAGTCAAGTAATGATTGCTAGTTAGCGGATTGCTGGTAGCTGTAATGCATAAAATACATAAATCATGGCCTGTGCATTTCTATTGAATATTGTAAAGTGATTACTGGGTGATTGATTAAAATGCTGCAAGTTTTAATAGTTTACATCATGAACAATTATAGATAAGTCAAATTACATATCAGTCAGTGTAAGTAAACCACTGGTCCCCTTTACGATTCCTAATACAATATTTGCATGCTGTGTTTATGTTTCTACTTAAACTAAAATTATTTCGATTAAGCATAGGAATTTGTGTTGTCTAATGGAACAACTGCCGTATAGCTATGTCATTGAACAATATATTTAATCTCATTTAGTATGTTGATACCTATTTTAATGCTCAGCATTTATATCGTCAAAGATGAGTTTTGCTGACAAAAAATAAATTATATGTTAAATCTAGATACAAAACTATTGCTGTAGAAATAAATTTAATGATTCAAATTGCTTATGCACAAATATCATCTTCCCCAGTTAATGTCAGGATCAAACTGTAAAAAAAAGTATGTTCCCCTAAGACTTTTGCACACTTGTTTCTGACATCAAAGAGGACCTTTCCTGATAGAAAAAAATAAGGCTCTACCTTTTGGCCCCTGTAGAGGGGTCTAATGTTCTTGGCCTGTGGTGGTTGACGTAAGATATTGTAGCAGTCGTTGGACATTATATACAAGTATAAGATTGCCCATGCAAGAGAAAAACGCATCAAAAAGTATTACACTGCTGTTTATGACGAATACCTGAGAGAAATAATATTAAGGAATATTTGATGGGATGTAGTAGTTACAATAAAACCAAACCATACTTACTAGAGACCCGTAGATTTTCAAAACATTCATCTAAATGTTCGTGTAAGAATGAGATACTATCACAGAGTAACAGAGATGACACTGAGCTAAAAAATGGCCCTTATTAGCGTAACGTGTAACGTAATATGTGGACAAAAACGAAGTCACAAAATGAAGAATGCTGCACATCTATTACCCCATTAAAGCATAACACACAACAAAGACGATGTCAGGATTTATCGATATTTGAGCAGCGTTCTTCATTATGACCTCGTTTTTGTCCATATATTACGTTACACGTTACGCTAATTAGAGCCACTGATCACGTGATCAACGAAGAAACGTTAACCAGCGATTATTGAGAAATAGTAATAATGAGCTATGAAGTATATGGGGATAAAGTGTCAGGGGCCTGATACTATATTAAGACATTGTTCAAAAAAAAATTGTCTAAATTGGATTCATTGGTTTTTCATTATACGTAATTTGTCAACTACAAACCAATTTGTGCTTGTATACTACTTTCTTTTTTCTTGCAACGATTACCAATATTCAGGGTTATACCTAAATCTGACAATCGCATTTTGTTATTTGGATAAAGTGAAATATGGCAAACACAGGACAAATTTAAGACATTTTGTTTGATAAAATTTCAAAGGAGATACTATCGGCAATTATCATCTAACATCTACGGGATATTCATTTATGATAGCCAGATAATGAGTTGATTGAAATTTACATCTCAGTATTATTTATTTGCCTCCGGTCTGTTTTGTAATTCAATGTCGCTTAACACGCAGTCTAGTAACTGTTGGTTAACGGATTGCTTGTAGCTGTAATGCATACAATACATAAACCCTATACATGTAGTGCATTTTTATTGAATTGCTGCAAGGTGGCTGATTCTAATGCTGCGAGTATCCGGTAATTATGGTATTGAGAAATCCCATCATTGCAAATGAGTATTATGACCTTTATTCCGTTGTTGAGTACTCAGTTATATGTGCTATTGTATTCAGTTAGCTAATTAGCATGAATGGGACTTCTAAATACCACCACTACCGAGTATTCAATGTAAATTTTGTTTCCATTGTGAACAATAAATAATTTAAACTACAATCAGTAAAAGTAAAACGCAGGTCCCCTCATTAGATACCTAAAACAAAATAATAGCATAGCGCTGTATATGTTTTTTCTAAAACCAAGATTTATAAAGTTAACATCCCCTTCTAGGTTAGCATGTGAGCTTGTGATGCTAAATGGCACAAGAGCCACCTAGCTGCTGTATTTATGTGTCATCTGGTAAGATATTTTTTCTGTTTTCGATATTTATTTCCTTGTTCAACATTTTTATCTGTGAAATCGAAGATTAATTAAATATGTATAAAATGAATTTGACATGAAATATTGTAAATCACACATTAACTCTAAATCAGAAACTAAAAATGCCGTGGAAATCGTGAGACAATAAGGCTGTAAGGCATAGGTATAAATATGTAAACATAATGCCCCTACCTGAATAATGTTTGGTATCTTAAGGCCCTTGTTTAGTAGAAGTATGGCTGATGATGCATGTTTCAAGTCGCACAAGGGACAAGGAGGGATCCTGGTTTCTTATCAATTCTCTTCAATTATACAAAATGCAAAAAAAAAGAAAATGAAATTAAAATTGGCTAATAATTTCCACAAAGACATTTCAAGGAATCCTATTGATGTTCGTAATAAAATAACGTCAGTTATTTATTGGAAGTATTTGTGAAATACAAGGACGTTTGAAGCGATCTTATCTCTCGGGATGCTCATTTCTTATTGATATTTTATTATTCGAATGGAGAAGGAAATGTCACGCATTCAACCACAAGACCCTTTAAAGCAAAGGAATTTATGATTTAAAAATGATTTGGATTAAAGACTTGAAAATAGTAAAACACATTAAAGTTGCATTAGTTATTGACGAAATTCTTAAGGGAATTTTATCATTTAAGAGGATGCATTGTGTTGCATAGTTGTTCAGCTTAAAATGTGCCTGTGATCTATAATAAGAGCCTGGTCTACTGGAAATATATAAATGGGGAAAGAATTGTATCTGATTACTAATAAGGACCACAACTGTTTTGGAGTCATTTATACATCTACGTGTATAGGATGTGATTATATTTTTGTTATTCAACCTCAAGCCTTTATTATTGTATTTATGAGCGTGATTTTTTATTTCTGTAGTATTGTATTTCGTTTTCGTTTTATTTTCCAAATTGGTCAGTGGAATATACCAGAAGTGCAGCAAATGATGCTGTTTATACAATGGGTATACAGACTATAATTTTGCATCAAGTGCTTTAGTTGTGCTTTGGACGTATTTTATATCTTTGTTCCAATAAAGACAGAGAGACGAGGAGTACAAGGACTAACAATGTCTAACTACATAAAAATATTATTAAGAAAACACACACAAATAGGAAATGGATTGCCATATTGAGTATTTTAGAATTGAAATTCCCGAGATAATTAAGTTTACTATACTCCAAACAATATGTAGTTTCTACCTTGTTTAAAGTATCTGTTATTGTTAAGAGACAATCAAATTAACTCCGTATATTTAATATAGTACTTACATAGATTTATTTCGAGACATGCAAACACCTATAAGGCGTGAAATTTCATCGTATTACGGAGTATCTTATATCTTATCGTCTCGTGTTCCTTTTAAATTAAGATTATTTAATCTTGAATACAACGTTGAATCAATTATATGAATTGCATGAATCGCGGTAAAATGAAATAATAATACAATACATTTTCTTTTCATAAAAATATTTCAAGAACTACACAGTATCATGAGAAAAAAAACCCCGAATTGAAATTTATGATTTTATCTTACGTTATATTATATATTATTCATGACTTCTTTTAGCAAAACATGTAATAGTTCTTTATCTTTTAGCATATATTAAAAATATTTCTATCTTGAGACATAATACGTATTTAACTTCTTGTTTGAAGTTGTAATTGCGATACCGAACATTTCATTTATATTTCACTTATATAAAGGGCTGATTTGCAAAACTGCTTTAAAATTCAACCGGCGGTTGCCTGCCGGTTCTGGGCGGTTCAACCGGAATAAACAATAGCCAACCGCCAAGAACCGCCCATAACCGGCAGACAACCGCCGGTTGAGTTTTGAAGCCGCCCCTTAGAGATTTTTGTTTTCAAAAAAAAAATTGGCAGATTCCTACAGATCACTCTAACTTGGGCATCTTTTCAAGCCAAATATGGGTATCGCATGACCATATTTAAACATTATGCCCATGGTAATTTCTTATTGAACATGACCCGATGTTTAAATTTGCTTATATTAAAGCCTAATGAAGAATTAACAAAAAAGTGCAGTAAATGTAATACAGCTTCTCCCAATATTAATGCTACGAGCAAATAAAAATATCAACAAAAGTTGCCAAAGAAATAAATCTTAGTAATATATGTTTTTCAAAAGCATAGTAACTACTCTACAACATGTGTTTTGTCACGTTTAATTTTACCACTCCAGTCCAAAAATAGTAAGAATTTAAGAAAGCTCTTTAAATCTACTTTGGTCCGATTTGTGAGATTAGAATCCCAGTTAAAGAAAAGCAGAACTTAAAATGAGGAGAATATGACGGTATTCTGCAACCAAATAAAGGACAATCAATCCAAAAAAATATTACTTAACCTGTACCTAACATAAAACAGGTTGACTCAACCAGACGCAACAACCTGCTTAATATCAGCAGATCTTCATCAAATTGAGTCCTTGTGTCATGAAATTGGTTCAAGGGATGCTTCTCCTATGTGATGTTCTTAGCAATTTCCACTCAACGTGTGCCCCATTACGTCACTAGATATGAATCTTTACAGATTAACAAATCAGACCATCAAGATTTTATTGGTCTTTACAAAATGTGCAATGACGTTTAATTCAGAGACTCAAGTTAAACAAAACAAAAATCTTGTAAAAGCCAATGGTCTACACTATCATTTTAATATAATGTTTGCTCACAATTGCGCTCTGTTCTTTCAAAATAAAAGTTCGTTGCGTTTTTTGTGAGACACCATGTAGCTTAGACATACCGTGTTACCATTACTGTACAAGTCTTTTCGATTATCCAAAACGAGTTATGGTTTAAAAGGGTGAAGTATTTTTCCTGGTACTTATAGCGATTTGGATTGTATTTAGTGTGATTATGAGGTATAAATAGTCACTTAGTAAATAAATGGGTGCAGAATGGATGCAAAAGTGTTGCTACAGTTTTCAAGTCTATTTGCAGGCCACTTGAAGGTAATACTACTATCGTGTAATGGTTTCGGACTCTCAACTGCTCTAAAGAGGGTTCTTTGCGGGAATTTAAAGTGTGCTGGCTGAACAGCATAATGTGTTATTATTGCTAAGCTGAAACTAATTAAACTGAAGTGTTCAATAAACAATATCGGGTTTTCTAATAATAAATCAGATCTCCTTTTAAAAATCGAATGCTTTAACTTAAACATCTCGATTTGTAAATCAAGTGCTAAAAGTGCTATATCATGCACATATTTTCCAACTGAACGATACCAGCAAATTATTCGTATAAAACGGTATTATCCTTACTTTATATGCTGCCCTTTAAAAGGTTCAACCTTGTGACGGATAATATACGCTTCATATAATTATGGTTCAATCAGAATGGTTTGAATCGTAACACATTTGTCGTAATTTACTTCGACACTAATATTTTAAAGTAAATAAAAAATAAAATGACTTAGATATGCACTCTGTATCTGCAAGTCAATTATGAATCAGAAAAGGGATGACTGAAAGAGATCATGTTTACTTAGATACTTTCTCATAGGTTCAAGTAGTAGACGCCCAAATCTGATTGTCTATATTAAAGATGCAATCTTCCTCATGACCTGGTCGATGGCCGATGATATTGAAACTTGACACCTTTTAGAAGCGGTTGCAAGTTCGTTTGTGCTTATCATTTCTTTGTTTCTTCCTAGACACCCGCAGTCAGCAGTGGTAGTATAGCAAATGTTATAGTGTACCTTATACCCTTCAATTCACCATATTTTAATAGTATCGGTACGTGTTTGGTGTTTGTTCCTTGATTACTCAATTCATTGATTAATTTCCAGAAGTGTTCATTCAGTTTCATTTGTGTTAGTCCAAACACTGGTGTAACATACATACAATAACACACCAACATTGCGTTATTGTAGCACCAAAAAGCAGTCATGTCACTTAAATGAAGACTCCTAAAACTTGTTTTTTACAATGTAAATTAAGGACCCTAGAACTAAAAGGGGTTAAGTCACAAAATCTTGAAAATTGAGTTGTGTCACACGTTCAGCCCTATGGGGATCGAAAATTTCAAAAGTGTCCGATTTTGCTGAAAATAGTCTCAAAATGTTCGTTGTAAAAAACTTTCTACACAAAGTAATAGTTTCGAATGTACCTGATAATTCATTGCTATGGTTACAGGCCAACCTATATAGTTGGTACTAATGGTAAATATACTGATAAATGAGTGTTAAGGATGTTTGACTTGATACCATAGCAACGTTTGATCAGAGACATTTGAAAATATTACTTTGTGTAGACAATTTTGCATGAGGAACATGTTGAGACTATTTTCAGCAAAATCGGACACTTGTGAAATTTCCGATCCCCATAGGGCTGAATGCGTGACCCCGAATGACCTTTTTACGTTTTGGGTTATAACTCGGGAACTGAACATCGGAGATAGGTAAAACTATACTTTTTCTACATACTTGTGATGAGAGGAACACATTAGTATGGTTTTGAACAAGATTTGAAATTTATCCCTCTGTAATGGCGGCCATTTTTGAAAAATGGCCGCCATTTTGTTTCTAGAAAAAATCTGAGATGCCCCTATATCTAAATATCCTTATTACAACATTCTTAAGTTATGTCCAAAGTTCCATGCTTTTATCATCAAAAGCACAATTGTTATGGCTATCTACAGTACTAATATAAAACACAATCATTACAGAAATCAGACAATGCATTAAAAAGACACCAATGTTAATTGCATACGTATATGTTCTTACAGTAAAGTCATAAAAACACATAAAGATGTTTATCATTATGTAATTTTACTTCAAGCGAGATAATAAAAGGCATGAATGTCAAAATAACTGTATGAAATTAAAACTAAAATATTGTGTTCGTAATACTTGAACGTGAATGAGATAAAGATAAAGATACTTGAAACTGAGCCGGAACAATACTAGTAGATATTAAGACGTAGCTTGAAGGCATGATGAAATCTTATTCTGTTCAACTCTATTTAGTCTGTCCTGGGCGGTAGTAATTAAATGATACTCTAGACTATTGATACCGACACTCAACTGTAAAGGCAATGTTAAGACAAGGAATAACTTGAGAGACATGCTTAATGTTGTCACGTTTCAGGTGCCGATCGTCATCCTGATAAGGTTATCTTTACAAATTTGCAGACAGCAAAAATATCAAGGTATATATAATGCGACCGGTCAAACAGTTTCAATCCTGAATATTGATTCTATTGTTTTTCCGAGATGAAACCTAGGTATTGACCTAAAGTTTACGAAATAAGGTTATCATCACTCTACGACTTTTTAAACAGTGTAAAATATGAAATAAAATATTTAGAAAATGACGAAAATAATGAATTAAAAGTAAATGGAAATAAGATTAAACCTTTGTAAAGTGACATATTTTTTAAAGCTTATTATCCATGAATTATTTAGTTTACAGCTCTACAAACTTAACAAAAATATTCAGGTTTTTTTTTCCCAGTATTTAATTCTTTAGTTTGTTCAAGAAAACATAAAAAACGGAAAATCCGTTCGTTGGTATCAACATGACAAAACTTGCCTGAAATACAGAAGTAAACATCGCGAAAAACGTGGGGGAATGGTTACATTTTCATATTTAGAACTTTATAGCGAAGTTTGGGTTTAAGAAAAGGGTTGATCAACATTTCTCAGTATTTGGTAGCTGACTCTGATTGCAGGGATGTATATTATGAGGTCTAACAAGTGTAAATTATCCGCCGAACATACAATTTTCAAAATTTAATTTTCAAACTCTGTTCTATTTACCTTTTATGTTACACCATTCTTCATTCCTCGTGTTGCTTGAAGGCATCACGAGTCCGTCCTGGGAGGTAGTAATTAAATGATGCTCTTGACTATTGATACCGACACTAAACCATAAAGGTAACTTTAGACAAAGAAGAAGCGGGATATTTTGAATATTGTCCATCAATCTTTAGGCCACGATTTATTTCCTTATGGGGCCATCTGTAAATCACACAAGACGAAATAATACAATGACAGTCTCGGAAATATTTCAACTTGAACATTAAATGAAAATTCTAAAATTAACTTTTGTCAGATGCAAACAAAATATATTTATTGTCATGCTTGTTCTGTAAACTCAGTTCAGCATGTTCAGTGTGTATCATTTGTTTTTCGTCTTGGATATGCCATTTCGCTATGCAAATGGATGGGTCTTTAAAATAAGACCACACCATCAGACAAATTAAACAGAAATATCGGATTGTATGATATTAAGTATACAATAAACAAATAAGTGGTGTAAATCTATTGGAAAAGATGAAACTGAACAAACACCTGAACAACAATAACAACAACAAATACATGTCCATTCGTCTTGTAAAACAAATGAAGAAGTACTTAAGTCACGAAATGGTAGTTTTGAGATGTTAGAGTAAAGTTCTGACTTTTCTATGACTTCTTAGGGAGATGTTTTAGAAACACAACCCTAATCGACCTTTGACACCTTATACATGTTAGGTGGAATTAGATAATTTGCATTTAGTTTTTTAGACAATTAAAAATTTGATTTTTTTAAAATGTGGACAAGGTATATATCTGAAATCCCTATACATGTTTGTGTTAAGTTATGTCAAATCGCGCAATTTTGAAAAAAAAAAATGTCTGGACTGGAGTATGCATAGAAGAAAGAAAAAACACACACCTCTAATTAAACAATTACAATTGAGTTGCCAGAATCTATACACAATATAGTGGAAATAAGTAATGACCATAATGTAATTGACTGATGAAGCATCACCTGGTAAAGTGAAGCTCCGGAGATGTGACTACGGGAAATTGACGAAGAGGTCGTAAACCGGTGGAAATTAGGGGCGCACCATTTGATTTTCAGGGGGGGGGGGGGGGGCATGGAAGTTGGGGTCAAGTCAATTTTTTTTTAGCCGCCAAAGGCGGTGACATTTTTTTTTTCGCCGCCTTCGGCGGCAAAGTTTTTTTTTTTTGCATTTTTAATGTTTTTCTTTACCTTGAAGAAGTAAGAGTAAGGTTGTTTTTTCTTACCCATCTTTGGGTCAAGTTTTTTTTTTTCAAAAAACTTCCATGCTCCCCCCCCCCTGAGAATCAAATGATGCGCCCCTTACAAAGAGTGAGTGGAACGACCTGATAATCATAGACATTGGTGATATCGACACCTTACAACAAGGACAGACATGGTATCAGATTATATATATCTTACAGGTGTTTTATGATTTGGTTAAGACGATATTTGTCCCATTGCGGGAATGTAAAACAAATGACCTGTAAGAAAAACGTATTTTTCTGCGTTTGTTATGGACGCTATACAACGCCATAATTTGTTTGGTTCTCCGAACATGCATGTATATTGCATACTTAGGCATATTTTACCCCAAACATTTATTTAAATCAATTATCATGTCCCACCTAGATTATTGTAATATGGTATGAAGAAACGCTGGTAAGACTCAATTTAAGATCATTGAACTTTCATGAAGGTATCCTACTGATATCCGTCTTGATAGTCTTAAGTGGGATAGGCTTAAAGATCGCCGTAATTTGCATCTTAACAACATGGTATACAAGAGTCTTACCGGCAGTCCTATCATACCCCTTTGCAAAGTCTTTACCTCAGATAGTGATAGTCATGGTCATTCTACAAGATCAGCTTCCAAAGTAAACCTTGTTCTAGACTACCAACTATGCAGACCAAATCAGAAAATTAGATTTGTCCCTAGAGGTGTGCTTTCTTCTAATATCTTCCAATGTCTGCAAAAAAACAGTTGCCGGCAACTGATGGATTTATTTATCTAGATTTTATTTTTAATTATACTTCTATGTTATCATAATGCAATTTTACTTCTAAGAGTACTGTATTTTAATGTACTGTTTCATGTTTTATATTTTGATATATTCTGTTTGATACCTGGGTTGAAAAACAGTGTGTCACTGAGATTTTTTACCCAAGCAAAATAAGTGTTAATAAAATAAAAATAAGATAAATTAATTAAAGATTGTTTAAAAGATTTTTTTTCTCTTTATCCAGTCCTAAATACCTTTTCCACTTTAGTTGTTTCATTCTTTAAACATTTAGAAAACACACCATAATTTCAGAATATCGCTGCCAGGATTGTGTATTTATTATTTGCAGATGAGTTCTATATTACACCATATTTAGTATATTTTTTTTAAGTGTGTATGTAAAATAAATAAGGCTTTATTTTTTTTCATGTACTAGGCAAGATGTTGAAAATTGTTTATATGTGTAATTCATTGAATATAGAAAATGTATGTAAAAATATTCAAAAAAACATTAGTTGTCGTTTATGCAGCAAAGTGCTTTTACCTGAATAGTTTAGTGATTAACATTTATAACACCTTACCGCACACGAATGACGTGTGACATATCAAACCCTATCATTTACGGCATCGCAAGATTTAAGTCCCTTCGGGTAGATGATATAAACGTCATTATCTGCCTTTGCATGTGGTTCAAACTTATTATGTTATGAACTATTAATGATTACATTACGCATATCTGAAATAAAAACATGGTAGAATATAAATAGCTTATAAATCCCCAAAACTGAATTTTGTCGAGGAAAAAATTCAAGTGGACAATTGTCTACCTTTGTTCGGATAAAGGTAGACAATTGTCTACCGTAATGATCAATTTTCTATATAGAAAAAGCTCAGTAGTTAAGATTTTATAAAAGCAATTTAGATTTTACTAGACAATAATTTTGAAAAGAAAGGAAGTAAACAAGTTAAGACAGTCAGACTAGGTTCCACAATCCGTTAATCTGCAATGAAAATCAAGCAATATAATTTAGCACCACTATTCGTCAATTCATGATGACTGCTAAAAGTTATAAACTCTATCAGCAGTATGTGGATTTTGAAGTCCTGAATGGCCGAAACGAAAGTCTGGGGTAGAATACCCTACTCTTTACGATACTGACTGCTGGTATTACTCTTTACTAGTATTACTCTTTTGAACATTGGACCGACGGCTTTACGTCCTCTCCCAAGACGACGATCTTTCATGAAATATTTACCCCACTCTAAATACTTCATAAAGGGGCGGAGAAATTCGAATATCTGACCTCATGCTTCCATCAAGCCAGACAAAGACATCTTTGGAAAGACTCCGAGATTCAACTCAGCCAAGGCAGCACGCCCGGAATTGAACCTGGTGTAATGAGACTGAGTGTCTCCCATAACCAGGAGTGTAGGTCTAATTGAACTACACGGAATAAGTCGCAATTAATGATTTATTGATCGCACATGTACAAGTTCGTTCTACATAGTTGAATAGTAGCTAGGACATTCAGTCACACGGACGCTGTATTTCATTACACCGGTCCCATT
>JXSR01S013440.1:11750-26864 GCA_000969725.1 Ophiothrix spiculata
GTGTTATGGTTCGGTGACAACTTCTATCAAAAATAAAGACATTTGTCATGATTTTAATGATTTCTTGAAACGGCTCCACCTTATTTGATATACCTATTCGTGACTTAGGTCCATATCCCCATTTGATGAAATAAAGAAAAAGAAACATTAAAATGAAAAATCATTACTAATCATTTTGAAATGAAAAGATTATTTTAAGGCTTTTGTGAAGTTTGAATGATAGGCCAAGGAGTTAGTGTATTTAGTATAAAAGAAAATGACAGGGCCCTTTATTGTAAAAGATACCCCTCCATATTGTAGAAGACTATGGAATAGAAAACATCAATTTAAAATGGCCTTAATTATTGTAGTAGGTGTTAAAATAATTATTTCTAGATTGTTAGGTTGCAACATTATTATAACATTAATGTTTTATTTTCAGGGGGAAGGGGCATACCGCATACATAATGTTAAATCTTCCCACCACGCTAAATTGTTACATTTAAGAAATCTCTGATCTTCAAAATGTTATAAGCGGTAAAAGGGGGTCATTCATTGTGGGATCTCGAAAATCTGGGTAAATTTTTTTAAACACCATAAAAAGAGGGATAAACATTGGATGTTAAATAAAAAGGGGTTCATTTGGTCAGAGTGCAGTGAAAAAGAAGGGGAGGGGTCTGTCGATAGAAGCATGACATGTCCAATTGTATGGGAGTTCCCCTCCCCCAAGGAGTCTCAAAATGAAGGATGTTGAAGTCACTCTTTTATTTTTTTAGCTTCCAGTAGTTCTCAGGGTTAATAAAGCAATGTGTTAAAAATCTCAACAGTTAAGCTCAATTCATACTCGGCCTCCAAACAAAATTTTTCCTACCAAACATTTGGTCGTGACGTCACCAAATATTTGCCATCGAATTTAAACTATGAACGGGTAGCAAACATTTAGTCCAATGTATATGGCAATTCAATAACATGTGCAATCTAGCGTGAAATTTTGTTTGGTCTGAACTCGGTATTGAAGTTGTTTTGTTTGGAGTCACTCGTCATTTTTACGTCACAACCAAATGTTTGGTAGGAAAAATTTTGTTTGGAGGCCGAGTATGAATTGAGCTTACGGCCTATGTATTGCTGGAAGTTTATCCCATTTCTAATCCTAACAATCAAAACCCTAACAGTTGAAATTTATGTGTATAGGCCTAGATCCATAAATGATTAGTCCATTTAGATCTTCGCGTTTGCATGAGAGGTCCATCTGGATAGACTATAAATGATAGGTGGGCCCTAATGTTTACTTGGTTGGCCCTTAAAAATATAGATCAGTCTCACCATTGTTGTTCTTGTTGTTGTTGTTTTTAGAGTATGTATGGAAAACTGTTAACAAAATAGATAGGGGAATGAAAAAAAATGAGACCTCTCCCGCACTAGGATATTTCCTATTGGCGAGGAGGGGTAAGCAGGTCGGTCATCAATTCCTTGGGGTATAGATATGGTTGAAATTCAAATTTTCCAAATTGCATAACATTTCAAAAATATTTTACAAGTATTTTTGACCCACCTCAATTTTTAATCTTTAAAAAAAAACCCATAATTTTGTTCCCTTAACCTAAAACTTAAGAGTATATAGGAAGTTCAAAAATTATATACCTATATTTTTTACTTAAATCCAGTCAAGTCCCCTTAAAGCCATCATCAACTTGAACAAATAAAGCCTGTGTTTATTGAACAACATTATTAAAAGCTTTCTGCAAATCTCAGGTGCTGTCTCGGCATATTTATCTGAATTTTGTATCTTTTTTGTTCCATTTTTATTATCCGCTTGAACTCGGACATATCTGGCGCATCATGTCCGCTAGCTACGGTGTTATCGTAACCTAGTTTAGCTAACAACTTGGGATTCGAGAAAATGAGCTTTAAATCTTTCCGGTTCTCTCTCTGGATTGGTGGTTAATTTTGCTCATTTTCAGTTTTTTGTTTTGTTTTGTTTGGTTGCATGTTTTCAAGACCTGATTTTTCGTCAATCGTAGAAATGGTTGAATATGATTAGAAGAATGTATATTTTTTCCCATTTTATTGAGTTATGTTTGCACCTATATGACACGTTTTTGTTTAAGTCTCTTTGTCATTTGAAGATCTAAGTGTTGTGTTGAAAAAATAATAATGACATGTCAATTATGATTTTGTGTGAGAGAAGTGTATGAATTTATATCTGATAGTAACAAAATCTAAATTTTTAATTTAGTATTTTTATCCAGAATATGTTACAAATAGGTGGCAAGGCCTATGTTGGGTTTACTGTGGTCTAAATGTAATTTACTATTTTGCCACTTGATATAAAATACTATAAACAGGGGTTTTATGCAAAGGTTTAATTTTCATGAATTTTGCGAATCATAATCTAACTGCGAATATAACACCCTGTGAATATGTTAATTTCATTTGTAGGTCAATGTAATGAAGCTTAAAAACACTAATTTAACTTGAGTAGAAAGGTCATGATTGTCATGTTTCGCGAAAATATCCCCATTTACATTTGGAGATCCCAACCTCCTTCCTATTGTGCTGTATTAGAGACATGTGTTTAAAAAATTCAACCTTGGTTAATTTTTGAAATTTAGTTCATGTAGATGGGAAGAAAATTCCACTGAATCTTTGTTAAAATTTTAAAGCTGGATTTTCCAAAAAATGTTTCACATACAAAGCCTCCAAAAGAGACATTACCATGGTAAATTCCAGCATAGCCATCATGGCAAGTTTATGAACAACAAAAGCTAGAATCACGTTTAGTTCCACTTGGGAAACCAGAGTTCAAACAGCTCAACTTCCATTCTTCTCTGGCTTTTGCTAAATCTTTATAAAACTTGAACCTCAAGTAGTATGGGCAAATCTGAGAAATATTTAGAGAAGCCATCGATGGGGATTTGAGTATTGGGAATGCTTCATAATGGCGGATGTATAGAAACTTGGTAGCGCTATTTGAACCTTTCTAAATATTATTAGAGAGGTGGTTTATATACTACCTGGTTTGTGGATGGGGTTTAGATACATGCGGTTCCTTCAGGTATGGGGTGAAAAGAATTGTCATTTTACATAACCAATTTCCTCTGCAGTTATTGCTGTATTACATTGTGACTATGTAGGTACTTTGTAGAACAAAAATATCATTTGAGAGTTGTTAAATCAGGGATGAGAAAGTTCCTCTTTTCAGCTGATTTCCTCTTTTTTGATCATGTTCATATGCTAAAATTTAAAAAAGCTTTTTTATTCATTTTCAGCCCATATTTGACCTTTTACCCAACTTTACGATGCTTTTCCTCTTTTTTGACAATTTCCCATTCTCATCCCTGTAGTTTACCTGGGAGTGGTTGCGAATTTGATAAATGCTGTCTTTTTATGCATTAGAAAGATATCATCAGGATTGTGATTTCTCCTTGTAGAAGTTTCAATATTGCACTATGACTTTGCGGGTACTTTGTAGCACCAATATATTATACAAATTATGATTGTTAATGAGTGCAATGGTACTAATATTTCATGAGGTGAAAGATCAAATGCTCCATTCAAACGAGGCGAAGCCGAGTTGAATGGGGCATTTGATCTTTCACCAAATGAAGTATTTGTTACATTGACACAAATAAAAAACATTCATTATTTGTTTTATATGACAGCTAAATAAATCTTTGTAAACAAAGCAAACCGAGAAAACATCTTTGGTACTGTACCTGCCGGCTTTAATGCAACTACGCGTCTTTTTCTGCACCCGCGGACTGTGTAAGCGTATATTTAGAATTACGCCCGCGACTGATGTTGCGTCTTACCAAAAAAGGTTACTGTGCAATGTATCGAAATTTTTGCAAAGCACTATTGCACAGTTGGTGACGTTTACTATCAAATGGACCTAATGACCAATGGCACGTGACCCAAGATGCGCCAATCAAGTGACACGGATTTATTTATTTATTTATAATACTTACTATTGGTTAAGCGTTTAGCAGGTAGGTAACGTATAGTTTTGACACAAGGAATTCTGTTGTGTATTTTATACCTTCAGGTATCCAGTGTAAAGAAATGTCTGTATTTGCTAGGGTCATAATTCGTTAATCTTTGTTTTCAGTATTTTACTTTTTATTTAGTAGCCTACATAGCAGCTATTATTTTTTGTCAATTTCTTCAGTTGGGTAAAAAGTTTTGCCATAAAACTGAATGACAGAGGAACTATTTCCTTTTATCAAATATTCTCAAAACACTCATCTTCTCATGGCAGCTTTTTATTTATTTGCTGATTTTTGAGCTATCATGTTAGACCTCCTTTTCTCAAATCAGCTTGTCGGTATGTCTTCCACTTAAATTGTACCACTAGTCAAATTTAACTTCAAGCAGCTATTATTAAGATACTCCTGTCCTCCGAGGCGACCTCCCTTTTTGAGCGAACTCGCCTTGCTCAGGGTGGCATTTTCTTATTAGTTTCAGTAATCGGAGAATAGTACAGTAATATTGACGAGCAAACCACTGTCTTTGCTTTACCCATGTATCAATACCAAATTTGTCTGTTTATGTAGCGTGACTTTGCCGAGGAATGTTAGATTGCCAAGGGCTTAGAAAAACAAGTTCGACATGCTTGACTTTTATTCAGTTCCTTTATGTTGTCTTACTTAGTCTATGTCTTATACTTCAAATTAGATGAAGAAATCAACGTACAAAGATTGAGAGAAACGGGTGATTTTTTTAGTTTCG
The DNA here is from genome assembly GCA_000969725.1 of Ophiothrix spiculata. Classification (NCBI taxonomy): domain Eukaryota; kingdom Metazoa; phylum Echinodermata; class Ophiuroidea; order Amphilepidida; family Ophiotrichidae; genus Ophiothrix; species Ophiothrix spiculata. Next base: position 16,458 of record JXSR01S013440.1, read on the forward strand.
GTTGAAGTAGAGCATTTTTCTACTTTGGCTTGACATAGCGGGAAGATCGTGAAAAATATGGGGAAGCATGTTTTCTATTGTGACTAAGCAATTTGTGCTTTTCGAATTAAGTAGAAAAAGAGATTGGAGTAGGAATTTCTGATTTGTTTTTCATCAAAATAAGAACAAAAGCCAATGCAATTTACTTGTTGTAGAATGATGTGTCAATAGATAGGGTAGATTGGGGTTAGATTGAAGAAGTGGTATGTTGAAACCAATTTCATTAACATTGAGTTAATGGATCTGATAGTTCTGTTAGGAGCTATTTTACTATGAAATGCATTTTCTGTAGATTTGCCGCCATGGACCACTGTGGTTAACAATATAAGGGTGTATTCATTGTTGTTGTTTTTTATGCTTGTTTATTTTTGCTTTAACTTAAATTATTTGACCAATGGTGTAATGCCGTCAGTAACTGTTGCCTTTCCTGAGGTCTACACTTTGAAATTTAACTGAAATGCATGTTGATTGACCTCTATAAGGAAAAGAATTATATGTATCTGCTAAACACAAATTTAACCAGTAGAAGAAAAAGCAATATTATTCTCACAATAGTTTAAGAAAACACCATCTTTGAATGTGACCGATTTGTGGTCACAATTTGTGGTCACATGATCAATATGTCCCATGAATTTTGGCAGGAACTTAAGTAAGAAAATAACACCAACTTTGAGGGTCATTTTAATATGATTCTAGTAAAAAAAATGATATGTCTATTCCATGATTATGGTAAGAAACGGACAATAACTTTTAGGGTCACTCCATGTTTCTAGTGAGAAAAGAACAACAACTTTGAGGGTCATTTTATGATTCTAGTGAGAAAAGAACATTGACTTTGAGGGTCATTTTAGGATTCTAGTGAGAAAAGAACAACAACTTTGAGGGTCACTCCATGATTCTAGTGAGAAAAGAACGTTGACTTTGAGGGTCATTCAATGGTTCTAGGATGAAAAAAAAAGAAGAACTTTTAAGGTCATTTCATTATTTTAGTAAGAAATGAACACCAACGTTTGGGTCAATCCATGATTCTAGTGAGAAAAGAACACCAACTTTGAGGGTCATTCTATGATTGTAGTGAGAAAAGAACACTACCTTTGAGGGTCATTCCATGATTCTAGTTAAAATGAACACCAACTTTTAGGATCATTCTAAGAGTACAGGAAAAAAAAAGGAACACAAACTTTGATGGCAATTCACTGATTCCAGTAGTATAAGAAAGGACAACAACTTTAATGGTCATTCTATGATTTCAGTAAAAAACCAAAATTCAAATAATTTCTCATCAAACGTAGTCATGGACTGTTCCTTTAAACATCTGTATCCTGTATTCCTTGGGGCAAAATATTTCCACCGGTTTCGGTGGAAGGTAGGAATATTGAATTGCAAGATGTAACAATAACCAAAGCAACCAATTTTTCAGGTGTTTTGACATGCTTCAAGCTACATTGCTTCATATTTTCCCGTTTTGTATCGCATCGTTTACAAAGGTGCACAGAGCGTGCTTTGCCATTCTGGGCTAAATATGTATTTTTGACAAATTGAACATCTAGAATTTCATCTGATCTTGAAGAGCTTGTCACATGGTGGTTAAGTTGCAATTGAGTTGATTTTATTTTAGAGTTAAGGGAATGGGCACAATATGCTATGCTACTTCCTGTTATTTTTAAGGGGGTTCTTAATTTATGTCTTGTAAGTTTATGATTATTAGTAATTCATTTGCTCTCCCATTTTAGTTCGCTGTTGAAGTGATTTTGGAATAGTTTGGGTTATCCCACCACCCGTTCACATTGTACACACAGCTCACAGTGAGTTGCATAATCTTCAACAGCGAAGACTAAGTATTATGCTTTGCTGGTTGAGCAATATTTGCCTTTTCATCAAGACAACCTTTATACTGAAAATTCTCTGAACCTCACACTTTTGAAAATTTTTGATTTTGTTGTAGATCCACACCTTTCTAAAGTGTGTGGTGCTTACAGTGATATCTGGAAAATGGATTGGGATGGCAGAGGTCAGGGGTTAGAATTCCAGGACTAGGCATTTTTGGAAAATAAATCCTTTCTTTTTCCTCCAATGATTTCACAAGAAAATGAAGAAATAAGACTATCTAAAAGCATTTTCAAGTGTATTTTGTAAAAACATGTTTTGCCACAGAAACATAAATGAAAAGCACGTGCATGTGTAATTAAATTCGGAGAAAAATAAATGAAAAGCACATGCATGTGTAATTAAATTCGGAATTAAATTCGGAATCCCAAATTTAATTCAACAAATGGCCATAACAGAAAAAGTAAACATGTATAAGCCAAATCATTTGGAAAGTATTAATTTAATGTATACTAAAAACAAACTCAATAAGCTAAAATATCATGGGTGAAAGGGGGCTTCATTTTAACACTTTTAGTATTGTTTTAAAGACAGGCTTATTAAGAGCCCCCCCCCCCCCCCCTCCCTGGCTGCTGTGTAGCATCCTATTTGTCAGCAATTCTAATGAAATGCTTTTGAAATGTCGCTGTAGGAAAAGAAAGAAACATTTGAAAGCTAATCTAATATTGGAGGATCAACTCGGGTGTCTTTTCACACCATACATGTTTATGAAAACATTAAAAGTTCAGTCAGGTCATCCTGGAAAACGCCTGTCATAACGAAATAAAAAATGATGCGTTTTTCATTGAATTATCAGTTGCAGCGTGGATGTCACTGTCCAATGGAAACGGCTTTTTCATTCAGTCTCCCTAAATGTGAAAGAGTGAACGGTTTTGTTAACTGAAAGAATCATTTGAAAAAGGAATGAAAATATCAAGAAATATATAGAAAAGTGTCAGCCATAAAAGTGCGAATATCTCTCATGAATGTCGAGTGAAAAGACTTGTTCATTTCAAGGAATTGTTTACCATTTAAGAGGGAAGAGCACTTGAAGTGAAAAAATGTTTTGACCCATATTTTTAGATTAAGAGTAGATAAACCTAAAACCTTAAAAAAATCAGGATGAATAGAGGTCGGCAAAAATTTACGCTCATACAATTCTGTGCAAAATATTGTAACATCCTCAAAAAATATTAATAATAGCAAAAGCGATTTTTAAGCAGCACAATTTCCAAGCTATTATGGGTCCATTTAATATTTTTATTACGATGATAGTCTTGTTTATTATGTAATACGCCGTGGAAGTTGTGACGTCATATTTATGATAATTAGCCCAACACGTGCGATCTGGTTCCAAACAAACGTGGTAGCCATTTTACCACACGTTAAGTCTTTGGGGAATAATTTCCATTTTAGTATTTAGTAGTTTTAAATTCAAATGAAGCAAAAATAAGCATAAACCACTGTAATAGAAAAGAGTCTTATAATAGACCAGAAGGTCATCCCTTTCACTATTTTTTCAGTTTGTGTAAAAAATCGAATGTAAAGATGGTCTGGTTTTCATATGTACATACGTGTATTGTGTTAATATGTGTGATCAGTGGAACCACCATGGACACGATCATTTGTTTGGAACCACGTCGCACATGTTGGGCTAATTATCATTAATATGATGTCACTACTTCCCCTGCGTATAAAGAGTTGAATCTGCTATTCAGGTATGACGATTGTCCAATTTCTTTGAATACATTTGTATAGTTATCATTTGTTAAACCGTTGCCTTTTAAAAGTATTAGATGCCGCATGTGTTCTGTGAAGATGATCAACTACTAAATTGCGAGTCACAATCGGTTGACCTTTCAAGTTAGCCAGTAAAATATATGAGCAGAGCTGTGCTAAAGAGAACTTTATTACCTAGGATTTCCGTAGAATAGTAAATCATACCAGTTTGGTCAATAATAAAGTGATCCTTTCAAAAGTTTTATTTTCAAGACTTGACAAACCATATAGCATGATGGATAACTTTTACTTGATCTTTGCAGAAATCTAATTGTTTACTCATTTGAAGTTTTAAACAAATGGTCTCAAATGAGGGTGCAGATTTTTTTTTTTTTTTTTTTCAATTTTAATTCAAGATCAGTAAATCTGGTAAGCCTTTATTGGTGCAGTTATGCACTCATTTATGCATATCATGACAGGAAAATTTCTCAAGAAAAGTTCTTTTGCTACAAAAAATCCCGACAAAAATAAAACCATGTCAGACTTCAAAATTACAGTCGGGTATCCAGTAGCAAAACAAACGTGAAAAGAGCTAAACATTTTGAAACAAATAAATTAAATTTAGTGAAATTGTAAATCTGTTATTAATAAACTGATGCAGGTATATTCATACAATGCCCATTGTGGCAGTATGAGTCATTTTGTTGAGTATGCCATTGACATTGTTTTTGTTTGTGTAAGGAGCTTAAATAATACACTTGGGTTGTAATTATAAGGCCAGGTAAAAGTGATATGTTTCATGTCCCAGTCTTCAAGGGGCACTGACCTAGAAAGGCAGTGCGTGGATATTAGGCAGTCTAAATTGACGCCAAAATTTAATTCTGAAAGTTACTATTTATCTTTAAATCTCCTTTTCAGAGTCGATCCTTAATTCCTAAGACTTGATACAGAAATCAGGGTCAGCATACACCAAAGATATCTCATCATACCTTGCTTCCAATGGAAATTTCTTCCAGATATCTCAAAAGTTTCAAAAGATAGGCCTACTTCAAATTGTATAATTAGAGCAAAATTAACGAATGATGTGTTTTTCATTGAATTATCAGTCGCAGCTTTGATGTCACTGTCAACAACTCAAAAGATTCAAAAGATACAAATGGTATAATTAAAAAAAAAAAGATGTAACACTATAGGCGAAAAAATCTTTAAATACAAGCATTTATACAAAAAGAGTTGACCTGGAACATGTTGATATTCTTAATGTGCCCAAATGCATAATTCATAGAATTACTTAGTCGAGATTCAAACCAAATACCCACTTCCTGAACATGTTAAATGCACATAAATCATTTTTGTGTGTTTGGTAAAAGAGAAATATATTACATTTATTTTTAAAGGTTATGGAAATATAAATTATGGCCTTCCTGTTGTCAATTTATTGTGTGGAATTCATAAGTCAATAATTTGTTATTTAGTGTTTAAAGTTTGCTAGAATAAAAACATATTAACCATGGGAGGAGTACATTAATTGGTTTCGGAAACAATTTCAATGCCTTTTTGAATTCATTTATTAATGTTCAATGCTATTTTAGTATCTATGGAATTTCCTGGCACTGAAATTTTGTTGAGATATTAACATTTTTCAGAGTAGTTTTTAGAAAGATGTGGACTATAAATTAACATCTATGTAAAAGCAAAGATGAAAAATATAAAAAAGTGCACATGCAGTGTGTTAGTAATGGCCAACGGTGCAAGCCAGGGCCATTTATCGCACAATGTTGTGAATTTATTGTATTACAGGAATAACATCAATACCACATCATCAACATTTTCATTCTTGAAACAAAAAACTCAGCTGTGAAATTTCACATGGGTTATGAGAAAAATATGGGCAAAATCTCCAAAAGTTTGAAAAAAAAGTTGAATTAATCGGAATATGCTCCTTTAACTGTCACATCATGGTAAAATCAACTCCATGATGCGGCTCATAGCTCTCCATTGGTCCAAACATCCGGACAAAACCAAGGGATGGACGGCCAGATGCTGGATGGACAGTTAAAAAACAAATCTATTTCAATAGCTTTCAATGCCACAAGCATCAAGAGAGAAACCTGAGAAGTGTTCCGCATATTGGATAGATTACCGAGTGGTAACTCTATCTTTGTTCAGTTTGGTTTTTATCATACAGGGTGTCCACAAAAATTACTGAGTGGTAACTCCGTATCTTTAATCAGTTTGGCTTTATCATACAGGGTGTCCAGAAATATTTGACATATTACCGAGTGATATCCATCTTTGTTCAGTTTGGTTTTATTGTACAGGGTGTCCACAAAAATATTGGACAGATTACCAAGTGGTAACTCTATCTTTGTTCAGTTTAGTTTTGTCATACAGGGTGTAATAATTTGTACCAGGCAAGCTAATTGTTTTATTGGCTAACAGGTATAGTATTTGTCAGATCTTGCTCATCATTGATATAAACATGCAAGGGAGGATTCGAGGGGAATTAGAGGGCGCAGTCGCTGACTGCCTCTCTTTTTGATTTAAGTCACCGCCATTTTTTCAATGGTTTTGCTCTTTCAAAATTAATGTTCACAAATGGCTGAAAATGAATGGCTGGAAAGTTGCTATTCAATATGAGTTTCCTCTTTAATCATGAAAGATAGTATTAATGCTTTGAAACTTTTTTGAAAATTGAATGGAAAGCCTGAAAATTAATATTTTTTTACAAGGAAGAAAAGTTAATTGATTAAAGAAAGATAAAGAGTGAAGACAATATCTGTTTTTATAAAATCCAATTATGAACTTTTCTTGTGATTTCAGCCTCCTCAATGCGGGTGAGATAATCTTAAACTTTGTGGCAGTATCAACTTTCAAGAAAAAGAAAATGAACAAATTGAATTAAACGCTCAAGAAAAATAAAAGGGTTAATAAACAAATTGAATATAAGTTGAGAAAACTTTAACAAGATAATAGATTGGATTAGAAAGAGATTCCTTGTGAAAAGAGAAGCTGAGTATGTGCTGACAGGTGCATCGGTTCTAATTATCCCTGATTATTGAGCAGAGAGATTGGGGGGGGGGGGGTCATGTCATGAAATCAGTAAATTGCAGAATGCCAATTTCTACTATGAGAATCTTTGTTGTATCTTCTTTTTAGGGCAAAATATTGAAAATAAAACACAAATTCATAAAAGATATTAAATGCTTTGATATGGGTAATGTGTGTTTTTCTTTTTCCGTTTTTTCATTAGAGTTAGTCCATGCAGATGCGAGGTTCATCTAGATGGACTAATTTAGTCTCAATGTGACATAACCTAGCGGGAGACCTATGATAAATCAGGCTTTTTAAACAAATTTCGTGGGCTCTATTTTACCAATGGTTATCCAAATTGGTGATTTCAAACTTTTATACAGGGAAACAGGAGCTATTTTCTTCACATGTTAGTTCATTTTAGCTCCTTGTCCTGACATTCTTAATAAAAAGCTTGGTTATGAGATAAGCAACTCGGTTCAGGAATGCGCATAGTTCACATATGAGTGGTGCTCTGGCAAAATGAGCGGAAAGTCGCAATTTTCAAAATTGAGTTTATGGCCTATTTCAGTTCTCTATAATCTCAGCTTTCAAATTTTTATATACATCATACTTTCTTTCTACATTTTTCATTTAGAGATCGAAAAACAAGGCAGTCCACTTAAAATCTGGCAGTAAAAAATTGTCGCAAATCAATTTTAAAGTTACTGTTTACTGTAGTGTAAAATAGCAAAACGTGATCAATTACTCGTGAATAATTACACTTCCCGGCGTAATTGACCTTCAAAACGCGAAATATAGGTTAACACTAATGCATTTATTTGTTTTATGTCAAAAAATGAAATTTGATCTTTTCATCATGTTTTTACTTTACCAGCCATTTATTCAAAATCTTCAACCGCGACTTTCTGCTCATTATGCCAGAGCACCACACAAAGGGATTCCTAGTCCTACACAGTACATGTCTGTAAGTCAATTTTTGGAATAACCTATGAAAAGCAGAAAGTTTTAAAGCATTTTTATGTTGAATGGGACCTATTGTACATAACTATGAAATTTTGAATTCTATAGGACTGCAGATTAGAATTTAAAATTTTATAGCTTAATTTGTAGAAAAGATCAAATTCAAGAAAAGGCTTTAAAATGTCCATATGTTGCTCTAAAAATTGATTTTAAGTTAAGAGTATATGAATTAATATACTGTATAATATTGGAATTCCTTTACATTTTAAGACTTTATTTACCAAGATTACAGTATGTGAACTGTAGATTTCATTATGCAACACCCTCCCCATTATGTTTTTCAGAAAACAAGCCCAATTTGACTCGATACTATTTTAGCATTGCGCTCTGTAATTAGAAATTGATTTTAATGAGACTGTTTTTTGTTATTATTTCAAACTCAGTGTTGTTTTTTCAATGAATCATTAATGGCCCAGATTACGTTATTTTAAACAATAGAATAGAAAGTGTCAAGTTCTTGAAAACAGATTCTCATTAAGAGATATATTTTTGGAAAGTGAAATAATTGTGAGTTATGGATGAAGTTTTGCGAGTTACCCCAAGGTTAACTATAGCATATCCATGTTAGGAGTATTCTATTGTGAATTCCTCATAGCAAATTACATTAAGAAGGTGACTTGCCTCAATGAGAGTTTCAATGAGTCACTAATTTGAGTTGAGTATTTGATGCCAGTAATTTGACTGTAACTTTGTGGGGTTATAACTCTGGTCTAACTTGCCTTTTTCATAACTTTATGTTTGTTAACTCACCATTTACTTGTCCCTATTGTGTGGATTAGTTTGATGCGATATGTTGTGTCGTTTCAATTAGCTAAACAGAGGGAAACTTGGAATTAATACGGGCATGTGGAATTGATTTCTGTTGCCGTGCAATCAAATCGGTGAAGTAATTTTGTCTTGTTAAGACTGCGAGTTCAAGTTTGTTACAATGATGTTTAAGTTAACATATAGTAAACTATACTAAATATTTTAGATTGATAAATTGAGGTACGTCGACTTGTCCTATCTATAGTTAGGTTTTCAAACATGCTACAGAGTTGTTCATCACAAATCAACAATGATGTATCCATGCGTCTGTGTATTTTTATCATGCGAGGATGACCTTAGCCACCTGAGCGTGACAAAAATACACCGACGCATCGGATGCAGATCAACAACGGTATGCTCCTGTAATAAAGAGATATATGTTGAGTTGTTGAAAATCTTTTAAATAGATAGACTAGTGATTTCAAAATATTTGGTTGCTTACCAAAGTTATACATGACATTTATCTGAATCTGGATCTGGACCAGTTTCTTTGCAACACCAGAATTCTGGAGTCCAACACGAAGGTGAACCAATGACTTAACATTACTTCCAAAACTGCACAGAGTTATTAGAGTAAAGTGTCTTGCCCAAGGAAACAAAGAGCAGGTCCGACCAGAGATTGATCCATCACTCTCTGTTTTACGAGTCGAAGTGCCCAAACTGTTGGCTAGGCTCCCCTCTATAGTGATAGGATAGTCAGAAGCCATCATAATTGTCTGCTTAAAAAGTTTCGGTGACCATTTTTCCTAACGATTTCTTCATTTTTTTGTTTTCTTTTCATATTCTTGCTGCTGTTTGTGCGATTTCCTGTTGCAATTTTGGTTCTGACTTACAGGTAAGTTTTTAATGGTTAAAAAAGAGGGTCACTTAAAAAAAATCCATGTTTGAAAATAAGGTCCTAATGGCCAATTGATGTCAAATCGCCATGATGTAATATTGACCTTTTGGATATTGGTATAACATTGAACAAAGGTCCTGTACTAATTATGTGACAGTGTGCAATGTGTTTAGACAAAATCTAGCAGTGAACATGAAATTTCCATATCACAATTTTTGGCTGGAATGGTAACGTAAATTCCCTTCAAACTTGAAAGATACTCCCTATTTTTGTGTCCATGCTGGCAAAGCAATTCCGTCTCCAAAGAATCAAAATGTGTCATACCAGGGATCTTCTCCCAAGACCACCAAGAAGAAGCGCAAGACAAGATACCAAACTCATGAGTGTTTTCATGCATCATTAGGCCTTACAGAAAAGTTGATGTGTTTCCCTGCTCAATGGATGAAGAAAAATATTGGCCGTATAATATTATTTTTTGATCTTTTTATAAAGAAACTTTAACTAAAAATATGTTTATTCACAACAATATTTTAAGAGCTTTAAACATAAAGCATCTATTTTTTGCTGGGAAAAATCAAAATGTGCTCCAGAGGATCACTTGGTTATTTCATAATCAATGAAGAGTAAAGGCCTAGCCGACAATAAAAATATCCCAGTAATACTATACTTCATGAAATTGATGATGATATGAGAATCGTTACTGAGGAGAATGTATGAGAAATTGATGACTAGCACAACTTTCAAACTTTTTTACTTAAAAGAAACAGAACACTTTATTTTTTTAGCCATATTTTTGAAGCAGTCATGAGTCAATGATATAAGAGGACTTTTGCAGGGTTTGTGTAATTGGCGAGTTATGGGATGGGCGAGTTATGGCCAAGGGCAAAAGGCGAGTTATGAACAAGGGCAAAAGGCGAGTTATGAACAAGGGCAAAAGGCGAGTTATGAACAAGGGCAAAAGGCGAGTTATGAACAAGGGCGTAAGGCGAGTTATGAACAAGGTAAAAGGCGCGTTATGAACAAGGTAAAGGGCGAAGTATGAACAAGGGCAAAAGGCAAGTTATGAACAAGGTAAAAGGCGC
>JXSR01S013440.1:26914-54056 GCA_000969725.1 Ophiothrix spiculata
TTTTTGCTGGGAAAAATCAAAATGTGCTCCACAAGATTTCTTGGTTATTTGATAATCCATGAAAGAGGGAAGGCTTAGCGGGCAATGATAGCCTAGTATTGCTATACTTCATGAAATTGGTGATGGTAGGAGAAGCGTTACTGAGGAGGATGTACGAGAAATTGATGACTAGCACAACTTTCAAACTTTTTTACTTGAAAGAAACAGAACACTTTATTTTTTGGCCATATTTTTGAAGCAGTCATGAGTCAATGATATAAGAGGACTTTTGCGCATCTTGAAACCATCAATGTCTATGAATACCTCCATCATTTTGAACCTCCTTTTACTTGCAAAACAACATCCATGCTTTGACTACCATAGGATGGGTTGGGTTGAGACTTGAGAGTATCTCGATGTTGCGAGATCCAGGCGAGTTCCTTGTGAGTGATAATGATGCACAAACCAAGAGGTGTTGTGTTTTATATTACAACTATGATTTTGTTTGATTTAAGGTGTTCAAGCATTAACCCTTTGAACCCGATGAGCCGTTATACCAGCTCACGTGTACATGTACCGTATACCCGATGAGCCGGTTTACCGGCTTTAAGGTCACGGTCAGAAACTTGATGTGTCTGTCATCAGGCATGGGCAGTTACAATTGTCAATGGTCTTATTTATATCGGAAGACATCAGTGAAGCTTTGAACCCATGGTTGATGTGTCATTTTGCTCTTATTCAATCGACAGAGGTGAAAAATTCCACATATTTTTGCAAATTTGATCACAATTTTCAACAAATGCGGCTTTGCCCATAGACTACAACGTAAATGTCGAATATGTTGGTCAACATAAATAGTATTCTTTTGTGAATGCTGGTTATTGGAATATTTCAAACTACTGTAAAATGAAAACGTAAAGCAAGGGAAATCAAAATCTAAGTAAGTTTAGGGGTTATATTGAGTTTTTAAACTTTTGGGTTGGCCCGGGTCAGCGGTACAGATACACATGGAATGGCCAGGGTTCAAAGGGTTAATCCTTAAACCAAATTTTCATTCCCACTTTCATTATTATTAACCTTGTTAGACCTTTTATCTACCATAGTGATGATTTATAACATGTACATTCAGTGTTTCACACATGATATTCTGGATATATAACTCCACCTTTAACTCATTCACTATACTCCCCATCTTTCAACTCCCTTGTCCTCCCTTGGATGCCACTTTTAGTGATGATACCACATGGTGAACTTTTGATGGATACAGTGGAAGATTAAACTTGATAGCAGTATGGCATGCCACAAAGGACATAAGTATGCCAAGCTTGTCTACATTGATGATAAGAGCAAAAATCTGCTATACCATGGCCAAATAAATCTTGATGTGCTTTATACCATGACTTCTTTTGCAAGTAGGGTCCCACAAAGTGATAAAGAGCTGAACGCTCTCACCTGAGTTGGTGTAATGGTATACAAACTTGAGGGATTTTGTTTGAGCAGTGCCCCTTGTTGTATTTTATGAGGAGACTTGTTCATGTTTGAAGAAGACTTGTTCATGTTTAAAGAGTATCTGTTTTACTGCATCACACATCCTCTTTAAAGGCGGGCTCACTCTATGACGAACAGAGGATAATGCTTAGCTACGTTAAGCTGCGAATTGCAATTTTGAATTTCCCGACAATCATTGTTTGTCACATGGCACTGACTAATTCACTAGCCATTGCAGATTGCCAAACTTAATTCTTTTATCATCACTTTACGTCCATGGATAATTTAAAAAAAATTATTATTTCATTGGTTGCCTTTCACGTATAATTCGTCAGAGTGTGTTCCAGCTTTTGAATTCTAGATGATATTAGAATCTCATCAAAGCTATAATGTCCATTGTGGCATGCCATACAGTCAGGTATGTAGAACCTAGGTCATGCTGCTCTCAGTGAATTTAATGGAGAAGAACTTGGAGATGCTTCGGAACATCATTATCAATCATCATCACTGGCAACATCCATCTCTCGGCAGAGCGTTGCCATGTGCCCTCTTATCACCCAAAGTTGCAATATCTATTTTCAAACAGTTTTGATAATTCCTGTCTTGCTTGCAAGAAGTTTTTTTCTGTCATTAAATTAAAGGTAGGTATTCCGATCTGGTGAGAAATTTGACACATACTTTTTCGTATTAGACGGAAAGATCATCACCAACAGATGGCAAATGTGAAGTTTGATGTGCATATCTTGAGCCTAATTGATGCTAATATACTCGGTGGCTAGCCATAGGTGGACATCTGATTGGGGATGCGAGAGGTTAGGGGAAACAAGACATTTTTTGTGTGATGCATTCAGGATTAGACGGTTTCAGCATTTGGGAGTTAGGGTTATGTGGCACGAAAAAGCTTACAGGATGTCTGTAAATGCTCATTACAACCAAAATATATTTTGATGTTTCTTGTAGGGCATAGGCATACAGTCAGTGTCACATGTTGTATCAACATCTCATGCTATTGAGATCGGGAAAGGTTTTTTTTGTATCTTTATTTTTAGATATGAGTCTTGGCATGTTTTGCTGCAGAGAGTGGTGAAATATTTCATTGAGCTTGAAATTCAGTTTGCAAGAGAGATAGAGAGAGAGAGAGATCTTGTTGAAACAATTGTCTCTTGAAACACTCGCATAAGTTGTGAGGAAGTTTACTTTAGATGTACGAGATCTCTTGTAAACCATCGTTTTAAAACAAGTTCAAAATGTTTGCACAAGTCTACTACAAATGTGAAGAGTTGTCTTGTTCAAATCGTCTCTCTTAGAGCTGGTGCTCACATAAGGGCTTGTTCACACTAGAGCAATCATTGAAGGTTGGTTCACCCATTTGTGAGCCGCTTACAAATGTGAAGAGTTGTCTTGTTCAAATCATCTCACTTAGAGCTAGTGCTCACATAAGGGTATGTTCACACTAGAGCCGTCTTTGAAGTTTAGTTCAGCCATTTGTGAGTCGCTTATGAGCTGATTAAAGAGTGAGCACAATTAGAAAGTGTCTCTATTGTGATTTGAAGAGTTTCCAGTGACTTACATTGTGGGTGTCTCATTCATTAGTAATTAAAGTCAGGGCATAATTTCTGGATGTGTACTTTAAAAGTAGACATTTTTATGACATTTTTTATTTTTGCAAATTTCAGGAACAATTCTTCAAATGCGAAAATAAAAACTTTAGAAATATAATATCCATTATTGATCAATCAAAGTTTCTGCCAAAATACCATTATTTTAAAATATATAACAAGCAAAGCAGTCGTGGTGAACCTATGTGCAAAGTTGTTGAGTTGGGACGTTTATCAATTAGCCAGCTAAATCATGATGGTAAATCTGAGGCAGATATATCTGTGGCAAAAATAAATAAAAGGAATCATGGCACTTACTTCAGTGTTTAAAATGCACATATGTGACCCGTCATATCGAAAGGTACCTTAAGGGTCCCGAAATGAAAAATGATTTTTTTTGGTCTCATCTGAAAGATTATATTTTAAGCTTTAAAATGACACCTTGCTTTTGGTTATTGGATGTTTGACCGCAAAGGTACATCCAAATTGGTAAAAGGCATCGAGCTGATTCAGAAAACTATAGTTCTGAGAAAATCGAGTTTAAAGTTCCTTTACTGGTAAAACTTGAATGGAAAAAGGAATTTTATTTAGATTTTTAAAACATTTGTCTTATGTTTTCGATGTTGGAACCTGATTAATTTGATAGAATACACTTCAGAGGTAACGTTTCTGATGAAATTAGAAATTCGACCTTGGACGTGATTTTTGACTATGGTCATCTTTAATGGCTCGTATCTCGTAATTTACTATGCCGACCTTAAGGTACCTTTAGGTATGACTGGTCACATATGGTGCTCTGTTGTAAAGTTCACTCGCCCACAATCGATCAGGACTTGCTCACAAACTAGTCATCGCTATAATAGTTAGAGTTATTTGTGAATATAGCCTTACATTACTCTTTTTTCATGGAAGTTTACTACGGATGTACGAGATGTTGTTCAAATCCACCTCTCTTGAAGCTAGCACTTATTGAGATGCTGCAGTGTTTACAAATGTAGCAACACTGATTTCAACTTCAAGTGCACAGTTAATGTTGACAAATTGGAGCGTGCCGGCCCTCTTCCGTACGTCTGCTCGCGCATCAATACATCTTGAGTTGGTAACCTTTGTGGAGAATTATGTCTTGTATCTTCATAAGGAGTCACAGGCCCCTTTAGTCGTTTGATGAAATATTTTGAGCACAAGTAAAAAAGTTATTAAGTTTACTTTACATTTTTATTCTGTGTAACTCAAAAGGCAAAAAGAGAAAGACTACGAAGCTCTCATATCTGTTTTTAGAGAAAAAGCTTAGATTTGTTGTTTGTTTAAAATTAGACAAAATAGTTTACACTTTGCAATGAATGATCACCTCTTCAAAAGAAGTTTTAGTTTCAAATTTCAATTGAATTGGTCAAACCATTTTGATTTTGTGAGCAATTAAGTTTTCCACAGTTGTCTGTACTTCAGTGTAAATCTTAATAAAATGATTAAAAAGGTTAAAGCATTTGTATGATTTCTACCATTTTAAACTACTGGCAAGCCAAAATGAAATTCTTTGGCTGTATTTCATTCCTATCTTTAAACGGATCTGTTTGCAAATTCTTGGATAGTAACTCAAGCCTATCTTTAAACTGATCTGTTAGCATATGGGTGCCAATGAAACAGATCTCTCTTATCTTTGGTAAAAGAAAAGTAAAGAGGGTCCGCTCTCCAGTCTGATGGCTTGCTAACTCTTGACAGTTCGCTAGTCTGAAACTTTATTCAATTCAGGGAAAATATTAGGCCTACCTGAAAAAGGCTAGCTAGTCCGCAAAAAAAAAACATTCGAGCTCGCTAGTTCGAAGGTTTGCCAGTCTGAATGTTAAAAAAGGCTTGTCAGTCAGAATTTTTTAAAAAGGCTGCTTGTCAGAATTTCAAAAACAAGCTTGCTAGCCCAAATTTATATTCAGGCTCATCAAATTTTGAAAAATGTTTAACTATGCACAAAATTTTTCTATTCGGACTAGCGAGTACGGTTTTCTAAATCCGGAATAGTGAGCGTTTTTTGAAAATTCAGACTAGCAAGCCTTTCTGAAAATTCAGACTAGCAAGTTTTAACTAAAATTCGGACTTGTGCGCTTCCGAACTAGCAAGCTCTCCCCATTAAAGAGAGGGATTGGTTATAATCTCATTATAAGAATAATAACATGGCAATTAAGATCTAATATAGGCCTACTGAATTATATACAGTAGAAACTCATTTTAACAAAATCTGATGTAAGAAAAGCCCTGTTATAAAGTAGTAATTTTGTCTGTCCCCAGCTACTTCGTTATATTAATAAGTTTCTACTGTATCTGAATTTTATTAATATTCATCTTACATGAATATTGCTGCTCCCATCAATTTGTTTTTGAAACATCTACACAAAGCAACGATTTTAACAAATACTTTTATGTAGCTGCTAATGAGTGCATTGCCCTTTTGCCCTGTGCACATATTGGTAAACAATTTAGATTTGAACTTGGGTCACATCAGTCAACACAATAGCAACAGAATAGTAACAACAAATTTGCCCCTAAATATACTAAATATGCCAGTAATTACTGAAAGGGCAGATCATTTGTTATTTGTGGGAAAATTTGTTGTAAGTTTTATGAACAATATTTGCTGTGCTGTGTTGTTGTTAAATATGGAAAAATAGTTGAGAACAAATATTGACCTAAATTTTTTCCTAAAGTGCCTAGAATATGCATTTAGTTGATGGGCGGGACACCTGATTATGTGGGAAAATTGATGAAATATTTACCAAAATTGTGTTCCTTAACAAAAAATAAGCCATAAATTTGAACTTGAAACGGATATGTCATTATCATTCAGTAAATAAAAATGAAACAATTTCATTGGATAATAGCTAATAAATATGTTTCTGTATTACTCTATTTGTGTTTTGCTTTTTTGTATCGCCCATATGATATATCCCGTATCATATAGCTCTTTTACCAGTCCTACTTGTATCGCTTTCGTAACGCGCAGTTGAATTACATAGCGGGCGGTTTTGCTTGCGTGAGAGGCTTATTGCAACGCAGTGCAGTACGCGTAGCTTTCAGAAACAACGCGCATAGCTGTCAATCAAATTAAGATTTATTGTAATATTTATAAACATAATAATTAAAACAAAAATTATTTTTCCCAGCAAATAAGCTCTTTAGACTTGCTAAAACTTTATGTGTACTAGCTCATACTGAATGATAAATTCGTTACCCCCTGTTTGTTCTCATGCAATACGGAAAATATTAATGGTTTGAGTTCGTATCACACTCGGCTTTCAGCCTCGTGTGATACGAACCCAAACCATTAATATTTTTCGTATTGCATGAACAAACAGGGGATAACTAATATTGTTTAATATGTTGGGAATGGGAAATGAATTTGCTTTTTAAAGTTGTTATTTATCATGTTTTGTTTTGAAACAGCGATGTGGGAGCCATTCTTTCTCAAGTTATGAAAAATATTCATTGAAACTCAATTCTAAACAGTAAAATATGTAACCAATTGAAAGTTGAAAGGTGTCATCGATGTGAGAAAAAATGCTTGAAGTTATAAAAATGTGTTTTTAATATTCCTCCAAAATAGTTTATTGTGAGTAGGTCTTTTTTTATGTGTGGGAAATGACAAATATATTCAAAAAATATTGTTTTAAATCTTGAAAAATATATAAGGAGGTGTTGGATGTCTGAAATCTGGGGAAATTGTCAAAGTTTTAAATAAAAATAATCAGAAATGCCTCTCTCCTATTGACAGCATTGTATGTCATTTATAAGAAAAGTCATTACATCATATTTTTAAGAAAATGCTTTTTTGTTTTTCAAATAAGTATGAAAAGTGCAGGTCTAATAGACTACAGGTCTTGAGGCTCATACAGCCTACATGGCAAGTTTTTAATACTTGTGTGAAAAATTTACCATTTCAAAAGTTTTCATAAATTAGTTTCCATTTTATCCAAAGAAACATTTGTTCCGTTTGGTTTCAATGGGATTTACAGATGCTTTTGACTAAAAATTTAGTCTTATCCAGATGCACTAAATTGTTTTTAAAAGGGAAGGGGGGGAGGGCTGAAACATTTCATTCCTGGGTGTGTCAACAACACAATGTTATGTTACCAAGTTCAATGTCTCACACAAAGGCAAGTTGTAGTCCAATTACAAATGTTGGTTAGCAATGTTGAAGAGAATTCCAGATGATTTGGGTACATGAGATGGTTGGTTGTCATAGTATGTGATGATGATGACGATTCGGAGAGGGGGGAGGGGTTGCTCTCTCGGAAAATGAAAGTGGTGTCTCACAAAGGCAAGATGTGGACCAGTTAAAATTATTGGTTATCAATGTTGAAGAGAATTCCAGATGAATTTGGGTACATGAGCTGGTTGGTTGTCATAGTATGTGATGATGACGATGATTTGGGGGTGGGAGGGGAGGGGAGGTGGGATCACTGAAATTACAGTGGTGTATCTCGCAAAAGAGAGATGTGGATCAATTACAAATATTGGTTAGCAATCTTGAAAAGAATTTCAGATGAATTTGGGTACATGAGCTGGTTGGTTGGTTGTCTTAGTCTGGGATGATGACGATGATTTTTTATTTGTTTTTTTGTGTTTTTTTTTTTTGGGGGGGGGGGGCGAATCAAGAAAATGAAAATGGCTTCTCACACAAGCAAGGTGTTGACCAATAGCAATAATGATTTGCAATTTACAATCTGAGAAGAGAATTCCAGACGAACCTGGTGTATGAGCTAGCTGGTAGTCATAGTGTTGTGATGATGACAATGAGTGGGAAAGTGGGGAATGAAACAGGCTTGTTGTAAAGGTTTTAAATCTATTTGAATTTAAATGTTGCAAGACTCCCAAACTTTAATGAAACGTTGAATGACCACAAAATATTGAATTGTTTAACTGGATATCTTGCCTGTCAAGTTATCGATGGCGGTGCTGGCCTGTAAACGATGAAATTCTCAGGTGAAGGCGAGTCCTCCCCTCCAGCTTGTACCTGACTAGACATTGTCAATCTGTATTTGTGAACGGGGAAGGGGCTCATGAATTGAAAAAGGGTAATCAATACTTTTCCGACCACCTTGCTAAAACAAAATTTTATATTTTGACATTGTAAACTGTCTTGCTGTTCTAACTTGTAAATTTCCCTCCAAAAGTGCAGATTTCTCGGCAAAAGGAACTTGCTGAAATGCCTATTTTTCCCATCTTGCATCATAGGGTGCAGACAAATCAAAAGAAATGTTTAATTTTGAATTGGATATGCTATCAAGCCAATTTTTTGATTTCAACTTTAGAGGGCAGTATTTTCTATGTCTTCAATGATAATTTAATAATAAAAATGTAAATATTTTTTGTATTGCCCTTTTTACCACCAACACTTCAAATGATTCAAAAATCTTTATTTCAAAAATCTTTAAATGTTTGGGGAAAAAACTAAGGATGATGATAAATTTGTCCAATGCTCCTTTAAGTGAAGATGTGAATGGCCACAAAATATTTTAACAATTGACAGAAATACATATGCAAGGTCATGTCCAGTATCCTCTGGCCATCCTTGGTCAGGCAGAGACTTTGAACTTGTCAAAACTGACATGGCCCGCCATCTAGTCAAAATATTGATGGGCTTGAAGTAGGAATGACCAGTGATAAACTTTGGATGATAAATACAAAGAGATAATTGAGATTCTTTTCTGCTGGTCGGTCCTCGAGATGGAATGAAATATGTATTTCATTAGTGGACGTAAGTCATGAACTGGTCATATTTTTTGTTTCACACAAAAACGTTGGTAAAACCATGCCAATTTGTATTCAATGGATCGTAACTCTGAATACATACACTTAAAACCTACAAAGTTAGATATTTTTGGAAAGCTTACTTTCCGAGGATTTCAATTTTACCTGAATAAGTCTAATTTTTAGGGATGGGTAAAAATTATACAGGGTGCAAAATAAAATTAAAGGGCATTTTGGTCAACCAACTTGGCACCAATGATATTTTGTTGAGGAAAGGCGTATCTAGATGACTCAAACATTACTTGAAGGATGTAATGATAGCCTTCCATAAAATAATTCATTTGGTGACCAATTTCATTGTGGTCAAAATATTGAGGATGGTCAAAATCTATGAAACGACTCATTAATTTTTGGGACATTTATCGGTCAAAAGATTTTTCATGTACACACTACCTAAAAATTAATCACATAATTGGATTCCTCGACAAATTTCCTTTTGAAAAATGTATAACTTTTACCATTTACGTCGACTCGGTCAAAAGGTATGTAGTTTTAAAGTTTTGGAGTGTAAATGCATGTTTTGTACAGTAATGTATAGAGAAAATTACCCACATATAAACCATTAAGAAACAACAAAATTTGGATGACATGTCAACATGCTTTAGCATTATACATATCTCATTGAGATATATTCAAAAAATTATGACCCCAGCATTTTTGTTTTTAATAATACATGTGTTTATAAATCATAACTTTCGTACACTTTTGCATGTAATCCTATGCGCGCCGCCTCCACCGTCGCCGCCTCCACCCGCTCCATCGTGTTCCCCGATTGCTTTTTCAAGTATAACTTCATTAATTAAAGTCATGAGAAGTTCACTTTTTGAACATAACTAGAGCATAAACAGACCTTTCATATGATACCAAACTTTCCCAAATACATAAAGAAGTTTTAGCAAAAATGCATGTTTTCTATAATTTTTTAGGGTAATATGTAACAAATCCATGATATTTGAGGGACCTATTTGTGAATCGAGGCCTAGTCCAATCATGTTTTATGGTGAAAATCTAGTACGGAAAGATCTCTTTTTTATTTTTCCCTTAATATGAATCGAGGAGAGAGATGTGATAGGAATCGTAACACATTTGTTAGGTTGACCTGCTATTTTTGTTTGTTGATCAATATTTGTTTGACAGTACAGCATGCATAATTCCTAATAACACTTTCTTTTTTGATAAAATCATCTTGAAGTTGAATTATTTTTTTGTAGAGTGTAATTTTAAAGCAGAGAAATTTAATGGAATAAATGAACAGTATTTCCATACTTTGCTTTACACATGTAACATTTTAAATAAAGTTTTTGACGAAATCATCTTTAAGTTATTCTTATAGATAATTTTAAAGCAGAGAAATTTGATGGAATTAATGAAAAACATTCCCATATTTTGCTTTACAGCATGCAGAATTCCAAATAAAAAGTTCATTTTTTTTAAAACAAAATCATCTTAAAAGTTAATTTTTTTTAAAATTGTAAATACTAAAGGAATTTGATTGCATGAGCAATATTCACAGATGTTGTTTAATAAAAGCATGCATAATTTCTAATAAAACCTGATGTGTTTGACAAAATCATCTTAAAAACTTTTAGAATTTTATTTTCTTTCATTACAAAGTGTAATTTCAAAGAAATTTGATGGAATGAGCAATATTTCCATATTGTGTTTTATAGGCACGCATGATTTCTTAACAACCCAATAACCGGCGTGCAGTGATATGACTACATGATGGGACATGCCTGCTTTATGCCAATCCAATGCCGTACAGAGATTTACCGAGGGAGAATTCCTTTGGCTCCCTGATCACACTCATTCTATCGTTTTAAAGAGAAAAATGATGGAGAAATGGATCATTGAGGATAAAATTGGCTATAGGAGTGTTTATTTGAAATGGTGTTGGAGCAGGGGTGAATGGGATATGATTGAAGAAAGTAAGAAATTTCATTTTGTATAATTGTTGTATAGTACTGGGGTAGACTTGGGCTACTTATAACGGATGGGAAATGGGTCAGTGAGAATAAAACAAGCTTGAGGGGTGTGTTTGAAATAGTGTTGGAGCAGGGGTGAATGGGATCTAATTTGAAGAAAGTAGGAAATTTCATTTTGTATAATTGTCAGATGTATAGTAATAGGGTAGACTTGGGCTACTTATTCCATGCGGTAAATGGATCAGCGAGGAATTAAGATAGAGGGATGTTTATCTGAAATGTTATTGGAGCAGGGGTGGATAGGATCTGATTGAAGAAAGTAGGAAATGTCTAGTACCAGGGTAGACTTGGGCTACTTACAGCTTGTGGTAAATGGATCAGTGAGAATTAAACAAGCTTAAGGAGTGTGTTTGAAATTATGTTGGAGCAGGAGTGAGTGAGTGAGTGGGATCTGGTTTGAGGTAGCAAGAAATGTCATTTTGTATAATTATCCGATGTATGGTAGGGCAGACGCGGGTTATTTAGAACGTGTGGTAAATGGATTAGTGAGAATAAAACAAGCCAAATGTTTATTTGAAATGGTGTTGGAGCAGAGGTGAATGGGATCTGATCGAAGAAAGTAGGAAACTCCATTTTGTATGATTATTGGATTTATTGTAGGGCATACTTAGGTCACATAGTATGTGTGGTAAATGAATCAGTGAGAATAAAATAAGTCAGAGGGATATTTATTTGAAATGATGTTGAAGCAGGGGTGAATGGGATCTGGTTTGAGGAAGTATGAAAGTTAATTTTGTATGATTATTGGATATATGGTAGGGCAGACTTGGGTTACTTAGAACGTGTGGTAAATGAATCGGTGAGAATAAATCAAGTTAAATGGAGCAGGGGTCATTAGCCTTTGAGGATGATGCTACTGATGTAATTACCAATTTATGTTGTTATGGGTCATCCATTAGCTCATAAGGGTTGATTTTGGTGATTTCATTGACTGATTAGTGTTGTATGTGGTCATTTGCCTGTAAATATGGTGTTTGTGATGCAATAACCGATTGGAGTTGTGTTGGGCTGGCGGTAGCAAATAGATTTGTTAGTGATGTGTTTTTTGTGTCATTAGCCTTCAAAGATGATGTTATTGATAACCAATTTGTGTTGTATTGGATCATCAGCCTTCAGGGATGATGTTAGTGATGTAATGACCAGTTGTATTGTATTGGGTGATCAGCCTCAAAGGATGATGTTAGTGATGTTATGACCGGTTGTATTATATTGGGTCATTAGCCCTAAGGGATGATGTTAGCGATGTTACGACTGATTGGCCGTCAGGAAAGGCTTTGACATTTACGATGGACATCCTTCTTTCTTTGAAGTAATATGGTATCCATTCCTCTCAGCCAAAAAATTGATGCCAACATGTGTTAATAATTCAAGACCAAGATTTAGGGATTATTAACATATCATTGGAACAGAAGGCCTTTGCCCTTGTAGATGATGATGTTGTGAACATAATGTGGCATCTCTAGCATCACAAGGAAATGTGTACACGTGAATTAAATAAATTTCAAAGCATAGACCTCTGGAAAGGCAACTGTTACTTCAGGTTTCATGGAATACCCTCACTCATGGTCATATAGGGTAGACCAATCATCAGACAAATAATGTTTCATAATTTTGACTTCCACAATCAAACATGTTTAAGCATATATGCATTCTGTGGTGTCAAAACATAACAAACCATGCCATTCCCAGCAGTCTAAACACCATGAACGTGAATTAGATAAATGGATGAAAAAATTAAGGATATCTGTTTGGGTATATGTTTTGCTGCATGTATGTGGAAACAGATGGCTGTATGTAAGAGAAGATATCGTGTGTATCCCATAATGCATTGCTTCCTATGATTTAAGGACATTTCAACACTAACTACTCACATGATTCCCATACAAAAAATCTCATTAAAAGTAATGCATGATGGGATACACACACTTTCTTCTCTTGCTGTATGTAACCAGGTGTTAAAGATTTTGATTCCACACCAGTGACGTAAAAGGATCTCCTCTTTCCTCCCACTCTTCTCTGCCGCAGTTTTAACATTCACGGTGTGGTACGTATCCATCAACTGGTTCTAGTATTGTTACATGTAAGTGACCCTGAGATGAAGTTGGAAACCGTTGACAAAAATGTGGGCTCAGAGGATATGTTGTTGAGCAATTTTTAGATTAGTCGAAATATGCTGATCTGGACAACTTTTTAACATAATACCTCTTTTTTATAATTATGCTTATGTCTATTTAGGTTTTACATATATTCAAAAAGCAAATTTTACCAAGAATTCTGTTGCATGGGTGGTTTTATTAGATTTAAAAGATGTGCCATTTGTTTTCAGCTGCTTTGAGTAAATTTCTCCAGTAATGGCTGACTTAAGGGAGCATATAGTTCGATTGGGTCAGCACATTTTAAAACCTTAGATTTTGGTAACAAAAATTTTAAAAATGGAACCATGTATCTTTAATTAGGTATAGAATCATGCCAAATTGGATATGTCTGAATTTCAGTTAATCTAGTTGCAGAGAAATGTTGCATTAGGCCTACACCTTTAAAATGGCCCTAAAATGAACTCCGCCTAACATGGATGGGTTGGGATGGAATTACTATTAAGACTTCATGGATGGATGGCTGCCAGATAGAATAGGCAGACAGTCACAAGGGGATGGTTAGATGAAGGCCTTTGAAAGATAATTTTATGTTTCCTGTTTGCTGCCCGCATCAAGTTTTTTTTTACCCATGTTGCCAAAGCTAAAATCCCAAACTATTAGATTATTATTTTTTGTGTGTGAAAGCATTTTTTTTTTCCTTCATGATTTTATGTTTTTCTTTTAAAACAGATAGGTATAAATGATTATAGCAGAAAGAGTCGTCTCATCCGAGCTGAGAGATGGACATAACATAACGTTAACTTTCAAGGGCCAAAAGCCCCATTCCCAAAATTGGAGATTATCCTGGTCTTAACTAACTATAAGTCTTACCCTAGATTTCCTGACAATTAGAATAATGTTAGTTAGCCCTGATTGATAACCCCAATTCATGAGCTAAATTTTCTTTTTTTGCTTGTGAACGAGGCTTTCTGAGAGACGGGATGGGGCAAAGCTTAGATGTAATGTGTACGTGATCAGCAATATCAATGGAGGATGGGGGGGGGGTGTTCAGATGTACACTTTTGACATGACAGGGCTGAAAAGTAATATCAACATAAAATGATTTTACTGATTGATGATGTGGTTAAAGGTGGTATGAGAAGACATACTTTCATGTCTAGCAATGTTGTGGTCGATTTAACTATGTAAAGAAATGTAGGTCCTTCAGGTGTTTAGATCACAGGCAAAAACTATTTCCCATCATAGCCTACATTTCTTTCTTTGAGATTGTTTGTATAGGACATTGTTTCAAGCTTTAGTGATGAACATTTCGCTAGCATTTTAATTTCGCTAGTAACACAATTACATAAATTAAAATGCGGCTAAAATAATTGTTAACATAGCATTGAATAGCAAGATGATTCAAATTAGTGAAATTAAAATGCATCCAAAAAGTGAGAGTTTCCAAATTCGCTAAATTTTAATGCGGTGAAATTAAAATGCTTTACAGTATGCCTGATGTGCAAGATTACAACAATTGATATAAATTTAGGGTAGTTTCATCATGAAACACCAGGTGTGGAGGGGAGTGGAAAAGTTTTCAAATCATGAAAGATGGGTCAAAAGTTTCAACAACTCAAGACAAAATTTTTCCAACACCCCACCAAAGTATTTCTGAGCACTCCCTTAGTAGGATTTCAAACTATATGCGAATTAATGTCTCTTAGGTGATGGAATATATTTGGACGTTTAGCCTTACATGTCTAATGTGATGTTCAGGGTTATGGAATCTCAATGAATTTCTCACCCTCTCGTAAGCATATCACTACAAATGTGGATTAAAGTCAGTTGACCATTGTCATCTACTATTACCATACAATCAACCAGCTCTAGTCGTATATCTTAGACGCTCAATCTTGATTTCTTGCAGCCTTTCTATACATCGCACACCCCTACCCAAACCAACATTGGGTGCGCCCCCCCCCCCAGGTATCGCTGCAAACATGGATTCAGTTGGTCATTCTCATCTAGTATTACCATACAATTAACCAGCTCTATTCAAATATCTTAGATGCTCCATCCTGATTTCACAAGCCTTCCTATACATCCGCGATCTGATGGGTAATGCAGCGAGCATCAGATGTCATGTGAGTGCAAGAAAGTCGTATCTGCAATAGCTGCCATTTGTCATAAATTTTCAATGCACACTGTTCAAATGGCTAGTCTAGTGTCAGTGGCTCTTGAAATGGTTCTCCAGGTAACACAGTCACCTGAAGAACCATTTCAAGAGCCACTGACATTTGGAGAGACTTATATTACACGTTTTTGCACTGTATGAAATAAATATGGCAGCCATTGCAGATATGAATTTCTAGCATTCAGATTACAAGATGTTACTGCATACTCTGGACAATAGTGACCAATGCATCTTTTTTGTCCTGCCTGCACATTACGTCGGAATCTCAGTTCATCCATTTCCGCATATCACCTTTTCCATCATTGTAGATGCACAGGAAACACAATAATAGAATCTCAATCCATTTATTTCTGTACATCGTTTTTCCTGCCATTTGAATTTTGCCTTTTTTACACCCGAGGTTTGGGGGAAGCACTCAGTAATAGAGGTGCACACATGCATGAACAAAAAGACAAGGGAAAGGGTTTAAGGGTCTTAAAAACACTTGATATTTTTTAACAAAAGGTGTGTTTTTCAAAACAAAAACACTGATTTTCAAATTTTTTTTTAAAGGAAAGCTTAGTTGGTGCTTTAAAAAAGCTTTTGTTCATGCATGTGTACATCAATATATATCTATGCATCC
Organism: Ophiothrix spiculata; assembly: GCA_000969725.1. Lineage (NCBI taxonomy): Eukaryota > Metazoa > Echinodermata > Ophiuroidea > Amphilepidida > Ophiotrichidae > Ophiothrix > Ophiothrix spiculata. Next base: position 42,658 of record JXSR01S013440.1, read on the forward strand.
CCCATGGGTTTTACATGACCTAATAGTATTTCCTCGCGCAATAGAGGATGCGCATTAAGCGCAGGCTGATTAAGCATCATCACCATAAATGGCATTGTATAGAGGATACTGACCAATACATGCCGCATTTGTTTGGAACAATATGTCGCAATTTAATTCACTTCCTCAAGATCTGTACAAAGTTCTAATGAAGACTGCTTGATATTAACCTGTATTTGTATCCCAGCGTATATTCAGACGAAGCAATATTACTTTTAGTAATTTCCATTTTGTCCATTTCCGCAAATCACGTCTGGCCTGTATGTATTTCACTCACAAAACGAATGTCAGGACAAAACAACCTGTCTATCCTAATTATCAGGTATCTTTTCTGTACATTGTTCCACATCAAGTGACCTAAGAGTATATCCTATGTCCAATTTGATACACGATCCATCATCAGGCAGCCCAAATTTCCCATTGGGGTCACTAGACCTATTTGATGAAATTTGTTCACTTTGTGTACATGTGAAAGAGGATGATGTTCATATTTGAAAAGGTAAAATCCATTTGGTAGAACATCATTTGTAGTACCAAGATAATAAAATATTCTAACAATAATTTCGATCAGTATTTGAGGGTAATTTTATTATTTCTACTGATTTTGATGTACATCGTTTGATTTAGAACCGTAACAAAGAAATTAATTAGGGTAATTGGTGCTTGCCGTCATTTTGATTTGACCGCCATGTAGGATGGCGGTCATTTTGGATTGTCACTCTTGGAGAGTGAGGTGTTGTACCTCTGTATTATATGGCTGTGCGTGCCACATTTTGAGGCTTTACAATACGGATTAGCAGAATATTGGTATAAATTGGTACTATTAGCCTTAACCCTGGGACGTTTAAAACCTATCTTCTTGGAAATTCCTACATAAAAAATGGCTATTTTGACTCATTCGAACGCGGGACTCGAACCCGGGACCTCTCGCATCCCAATCCCAAGTCAAGCAATACCAAGCCACGGGGCGGGCGCTGCCTGGCAGCGATTTGGTGCCTACATATATCTCCCGTTTATGACGTTATTGGACTTAGACTATTTAATTTTGATTTGATTTTATCCGATAGTACTTTTTAGTACTGGGTAGCTTTAGGGTTATTAGCTCACAGAAATTTATGCAATCAGCTTAGGGTGTGTTCAGAGTCCAGTGATTGCAACATCGCTCGATATGCAGGCTTGAAAATTCAAAGCGCGTTTCTCATAGCGTGTGTAAAGACTGCATATCGAGCGCTGTTGCAGTGATGAAATTGCTGGACTCTGAGCGCGCCATTAGTGATCGGGCCAATTTCCAAACAAATCTTGCAGTACAATAGCTCTGCTCCATGAGCGACAACAAAATTGTGCTGAGGCGACGAAAAAAGATATCCTTTTTTATGGGCGGGCAAACCTTTCAAGTAGACGAGTCGGTCGGGTGAATTTTTTCCCCTATATTTTTTTTCTTTTCCTAAAATAATCCAAAATTCGGGAAAAATGGGGGAAATTTTTTTTTACAAAGAAATTTTATTTAAAAAAATAACCAAATTTTTTAAATTTTGGCCATAAAAATGCTGAAATTATATGATTTTGGCAAAACAACAAAATCGTCAAACACGCAAATTTAGGGTCGGTCAGGCCCGTAAAACAGGGTTTTTTGAAATCTTTGTCGCTTGAGCACCGATTTTCCATTTTGATTTCTTTGATTTAGAAACAAAATTATCAATTTTACATGGAATAAAGGTTAGCCTACTTTAAAACACGATTAGTTCAATGGCATTATTGTTTGCCGTGCTGAAAAATGCTAGTGTACAAAGTTCGGGAGAACTAGATTATATTTCATTTTAAATTTCATTAAATATTCTTTTTCAATTTCATTAAACAAGATTGACACAAAAACACTCATGAAGAGCATGTCGTGATTGATTCAGTTGATTAAAATAAGCCACGAGTTACTAATTGGAATTGCACTTAATCCGACGCAAATTCTTGTATCAATATCGTCTTCACACTTGCTCTGACAAAATTAGGCTGTGATGTTGAGCGTTACTATGAAGAGAAGATAGTGTGTGTGTATCCCATCATGCATTGCTTCCTATTGGATTGTTTGTGCGGGAAATTATGTGAGTAGTTAGTGATGAAATGCACATTAAAATCAAAGTTAATAGATGTTGTCTTGCATTTTGGGTATGTTATATCACTTCCTACTCGCATGACTTCCTGTACAAAATTTCCTATAGGAAGCAATGCATGATGGGATACACACAATATCTTCTCTTGTTGCTATGAGTCGAAGGAGAATGATTGGCAGAAGAGTGCTGTGTAAGCGTGTTTGAATAGTACTTGAAATCGCAGGTGGGGGGGGGGGGGGGCACTCAATATGTATTGTGGGTTGATGTATTCTGGGGAGGGGTTTTTTGTTTGAATGTTTGCAAATGGATCTTACAGCTACTCTTGTACCTGCTTGGAGTGGTGGTCAATAGACCTTTTCAAAATCCATTCGGAAATCTCCGGATCCATTGATCACATGGCCATTTTTTCAACCAATCACGTATAAGCTCATTAGTATGCACGATTTTGTAAACAAAAAAGTCCGAAAAATCACTCGCATTTCAGTGCAATAAAAGTGAAAAATTAATAGAACCAGACCCATACAATATTAGATACACTCATTCTGAACAACTTTCGGCCGATGGTACCATAAGCTCACCGACACAAAGAGTGAAATTTCCATTTGAAATCGGCTGATCTGCGCTGAGTAAGCTTAAGATTTGAAGTTGCATCAGGCGATCAAAGTGAAAGTGACTCTGTAGCGCTGACGCTAATTCCAAGTTCGAATTCATACGCAACCAATTAACGAGAATGCGAACTTAACATTCTGGTTATTGTGTTGAAGAGTCACTTTTTCTTTCGGCAATTGCTGGAAAGTGTAAAATCAGCTTCGGAAATTCTCGGATTGTCGTGTTTTGAAAAGGTCTATTCCCTACCTATCAATATGCCAATTTTGGTTTAAAAACACCGCATTTTATCCAAATTGAGGTCCTTTTTATTAGCAAATTTCTTGTAAATGCACTTAATTTAGTCAAAATGTGCATTTTCATCTGTTATGAAAACCCATTGATTCCCGTACCAAAATCTTTGAAACAATTAAGGATTTTTTATGTTTCCAGGGTCTTGTTCCATATTATTGTAATGCTTTTAAGATTTCAGTTTTTTCAAACACATTCACATTCTGATGTTTTTGTTTTGCTGTCATATTTGAAGCAATTTCCTTGTCATTTGGTTGCAGTGGCATATCATAAAAATCTTCAATGTATTATGATTCTAACTAAAGAGAAGACAAAACGTCTTGTTCTTCAACTGACCCAATAGGTAGAATATTCAGTTGGTAGAGTGGCGCTAGTAATGTTAAAGTCCTCGGTTTGAATCCTGGATGGTCAGAGAATTTTTCACTAACTATTTTGGATGTGTAATATTTCTAATCTTTACTCTTTTTTAGTTTATAAGTTAAAACAGTGAACTCACAAAATTTCTTTCTTTCAACTTGCTTAATTTCAGATCCTCCAATCATAACGCAAGAACTTGAAAACCTGAGTGGATTAGAAGATGGAGCCGTGGCCTTAATTTGCAAAGCTTCCGGAAACCCGCAACCAACGTTTGATTGGTTCAAAGGATCGCGCAAAGCTAGCAATACAAGATTCACGATAATTGATATCCCAGAAGGAGGCTCTATCCTCTGGATTGAACCGTTGAAAACTCCGCGGGATAACGCCGAGTATTCCTGTGTCGCAACCAATTCTGATGGCACTGCGACGACGTCCGCCACGCTCAATGTCTATACATGTAAGTATTTCTTTATTTTTGATAGGCCCAAGGTTCAAACCTCAACAGGTCCAGATTTTTTTTCACTTTCAGTTTAATGTGTTCAAGTTTGCTAGTGTATAAAAATATTATTGATTCACAAATGTATGATTTACTTCACTACATTTTTAGGTGAATGAATAGATTTTAACAGTACATAAGTTCTTCTGGATTATTTGTTGAAGAAAAAGTAGACCCAATCCTTTATCACTTGTTTAGTTTATTTGTTGGTGTATCCAAAGGGATATGAAAATTATATTCCCATTTTGTAGAATTGCGTGACAAGCTGTGTTGCTTTCTAACACAAATTATGGCATTAGTGAGATTGCAAGATGATGGATAGGTGGTAAAGATGATGTGCTCGCATGGGTCATCTATTGAGGCCTAAAAAAATGTTGTCGGATTGGCGTATCCTGACAGACACTAATTTTCTGGTAAATTCAAACATTATTGATGGTAAAAGTGCCCAAATTTAGTGAATTGGGTGGTTTTTGAAAATTAATGAAAAGAAGCATCCAAACTATGCTTTAATTGGATTGGGTGTTTTCTTGCCGGAGATAAAAAAAACCCTACCTACCCTAAAAATGCTATGTTACGCCAATCAAACAATTTTTTAAGGCCTGATTCTATGCATCTAGCTATATAGAATCATATTCAAGGTGGTGCTATCTAAAATTGTCGACCTTTTTGGAAATAGAAAAATAGACAAGAGCTACATCACAACCCAGCTGAAGAGCCATGGTTTCGCTCGCAATGCTACGTTACTCCCAGTAAGTAAAATTTCTGGTTGTCCAGACTAAATTTATCCTAGAACAAAAAACAGGCAAGAGTTTTTGGAAAAAACAACCAAAAACCTTTTTTGATCAGTATATATTCAAATATCCTTTAAAAACATATTTTGACCCATTTTGTTTTTTTATGTATTTTTTGGTCACAATGCCTTGTCATCCTTAAAATATCCATGATTGGTTCTAAATCGGTCCTTTGAAGCAAGTATCATCATGGTTAAGGAGGATGCAGTTGTTTTGGTTAAATGTGATGTTAAACAAAGAGTTGATATCCTATCAGAACAAGATTAGCCTTTCAAATTTGTACGAATGTTTATGGAACAGTGTGAAAGAAATTAGGACGTCTGGTTTGGATTCTTGTCAACTTAAATGTTTTGGTTTAAGGATAGGATTATTGAAGCAAGAATGATTTTCCCAAGTTACAAGTCTGTTACAACAAATAGTAATTCCTTTTTGAATAATGTTTTTGTGATTCCTCGTTTTAATGTGTTAAATGTCCCTTTAAAACAGAAAATATCTTCCTTATATGTGTTGGCTTAGCTTTTTGACCCAATTCAGAAAAGGAAATAGGACAATTGGTGACATCAAGACAGAATCATTAAAAGTCACAAGGCAAGCCAACACTTTAAACGTATTAAAGCAGCTTGGTCATTGGGCAAAATAAGTTATTTGGCAATCAATTAGCCAATCAGAGGCTCTATAGCAAAGAGGTGCTGTTAATTTGCAGGTTTTTAACAATTATTATGATTGGCTATAAAAATAAAATTGAGAGTTTGGTGACCAATCAAATTTGCATTTTAATATGCAAAGTGGTGCTGTAAATTTGAATCTTTTTAAAAAATTTATTACGATTGGCTTTAAAAGTGAGAGTTTTGTGTTAGCAACCAATTAAATTTGCTCTTTGATATGCCAGTTACATTCAGGAGGCTGAATGGATAAAATGGATAAAGTATCTGCCAAGTCGTTTGACCTATTTTTTCTTTTGAGAATGGCCGTAGGAAATTGTGTAACATGACGCCAAAGTTGACAACAAGATCAAGATATTTGACCGAAGTGAATATGGAATTTTTGTCTTGGAGCGCAGAATATGATCCTTGTTGTATTAAAACTAGATGAGTGCGTAAACATAGCAGCCGGCAAAATCAAAATAGGTAAAGAGAGTTTGGCAGGATACATTCTGGGCTCATTGCAGAATATAGGCTCACTGCAGTATTCGGGTGATTTGGAATGGATCCTGATGGTGCATATATATATTGTACGTTCAGAATCGGAATTCTTTGATCCTGATTGTGCATGTGGTTTGTTCAGGGTCCAGCAATTTTATCCAAAATTAAAAAGACATCTGCTGATACGCATTCTTTCAGCACGCTACTATACTTTGATCAACACTAAATAGGCGGGAATTATGAGGATTTTCTTCATCCGCAAGTAAACATAATCCGACTTACAGGCGCGTCGTATATACTGATGTGCGAGTCACAAGTACAATGCGCGCTGCGTCTCCTGTAGTTGTACTTTCATCAGCTACGCACATGCTTATTTGTATCAATTCACGATGTGAAGAGGCCCGCCTATTTGGTGTTGATCCAAGTATAGTAGTGGTGGGCGTATAAATCTGAAGACTGTACTGTTAGACTTTGAACAATGTCTCGGACATCATATCAGTGCATCATAAAAATAGGTGGACTCTGAATGCATCATAAGTCGTGAGATGTTTAAAGAGGTTAGGAACAACTTATGGTTTTATACAAGGCATTTTTATGCAGATTTCATGACACAGTTACAAATTTGAAGCAATTTTGTTTAGTATTGAATCTTTGAGAAACAAATATGCCATGTGTATTATAGCCCAACAGGGTTCTCGATATCATGAGTTGTCAACTCGTTGATTGATCAGCTCGCCACATCGTAATATCAATGTCAGTCCGTTCCCTTATGGTGTTACTTACCGAGTCCATATCTGACGCCTCGGCTATTTCTATATCCTCCTATGATAGCCAGTAGTTATTTTAACCTTATTTTTCCTATCACTTTATATGACAAAGTTGCACGCTATTGTGTCAAGAATTTGTCAGTGTTTGTAATGATATTGCCGCGTATGTGCGTGCGAAGTGTTTTTGGATGGATCGGTTTTTGTGCTTGGTGAGTGTCGGGATTGTTTTTGTCTCATGTGAATGTTTGTGTTTTATGGTTCAATGTGTAAAATAAAACTTGGGTTTCATAACAGGTTTGGAGAGTTGTAGCATATTTGGCCTCTCATAAGTGTTTCAAGTTTGGATATTACTTTTTTGATGAGCATGAAATTCTGAATTGATGTGACATAAACAAGGGAAAAGGGAGTGGGTCAATTTGGGATGACCGCCATCTTTGATTGTTGCTCATAGAGTTATTGTAGGATCTCCTTTCGGCTGTGCATGCCACGCCTCAAGATTCTTTGAAACAGGAATTGCAGGGAAGTTTTTGTCCCTAGCTCAGAGGAAAAGTCGCAATGGATCAGTGATTTCAAATTCTCCATGATTTTTTTGAACTATGGCAAATTGCGAAATTGCAACACTCGTTGCTTGTAAGCATTGTAATTGATGGATGGAAACTTGTGGTATTTGAATCATTCTCGTACAAAAATGCTACCTATCCATGTCCATTTTTCCACCTCCATATTGTCATACTAATGGTGCATCAAATCATCAAATTGCGCACTACCTCTAAATGTCATCATTTAATTTTATATAAATTCAATAGAAAGTGCTAAGTCCACTCATTAAAATCCTTTCAAGAACTTGTTAAACATGATAAAACCAGATCACGCTGTCAAATTTTGACTACCTAACCTATTTAACACAGTGCTATGTGTTAAGTAGTATCACTGAAACCAAGTCAAATAAATTAAAGCAGTATATATGACATGATATTTGCAATGTATTGTGTCATAAGACAAAGGCTTGATAAATGACACAGGTAAAATAATGTTGGAGGTGTTGAAAACGGTGAACTCGGCCTCAAACAGACCTGGTTTGCCACAGCCTTGTCTTGTTTTTCTACTTCTGTCAAATAAAGCCAGGCAAAAAGTTTTGTATGTTTACCATTTTGTTTCAGAAAGTGTATTCACCATGCATACAGAAAGTGCTCACTAAAGGGCCTACAAGGTTCCTCAAATAGTGGACTCACCACCAGGTATACACTGTATGCAGTGCCCCAAGAAGAAGCATTTGCACAGGGGACCAACGGCTTAACATGACTTCCGAACCACGGAGTAATTAGAGTCAAGTTTCTTTCCCAAGGAAACAAGGAGACGTAAACCACCGGGCCCGGGGCTTGAACCCACAACCTCTGTATTACGAGACGCTAGCTAGAGCCAAATGCGGTGCTTTGTTGGATACTATTTGGCACTTTGATAATAAAAGAAAAATGCAATATGGGGCACATTTTGACACTTCATACCTTATTTTAAAAATGTAAGTTGTACTTGAACCAAACCAAGGACCTGCACTAAAAGATAGAGGGCAAATGTATCTAACTAGGGCTTGCTGATTCATGGGTACACTGAAAGAAAGATGGTATGGGTTGTACAACCTCAAGACCCCACCCCCTTTTTACACCTTGCCTGCCACTCCCTAGACCCCTCCCCTCCCTATCAAATCCAATCATTAGTTCGCTAGCCCTGTTAAGAAAGTACTTTTGAAGTTGCAAAGATTCTCTTTTCAAGTAGAATTTCTGACATTTGGGGGTTGTTTAACTTCTCTATACCCCCTTTTCAGAGTTGATCTTCAGTTCCCAAGTCTATGGTTTAGAAACTGGGGTTGAACATACCTACCAAAACCCAAATTTACCCCCCCTCCCCAGTTGATTATGACCAAACAGTTTTAAAAAATGTGGTCAGGGACTTGAAACATGTTATTTTTCCTATGTCTAGCCACAATATTGTTTCAGACTGTATAACATTATTGGCTTGTCACCTGTTGATGAAATATAAGGACTGAAACAAAAGTATTCCGTTTCGTTTTTTCTGTCAAATTTAGGTCATGTTATTCATTCTTTGTGTGTGTTTGTTACTTATCTGTCAAGTTGAACTATTATAGGCACGTCCACATTGAGGCCTTTCATTCTCAAGTCATACTCAAGAAGTCAAATTCTCTAGATCGACTCGAGTTTTTGCGTGGTGTGAACTGTGCAGAAATTCTTCTACTCGAGGTTTTGACTGGCTAAAACCCTGAATATAAATCCCAAGAAAACTTGGGGTTTAGTCAAGGTCTCTGCTCTTATACTGGAGAAGTGGCTTTGTTGTTGTGATATCAACAAGGTCAGTGCATTGTTTGCCTCGTTTTTGAATGCATGAGGTGACATAATTAGCTTGTATCATTCTTGAGAATTAGTTTTCCAATGTGGACAGGATTCTGAAAACTCTAGAATAAGGACAACTCAAGTATTCCAAATTCCCAAGAATGAAATCACCTTGTGAACACAGCTACTGTGACTTATCAAAGTATTACTATTGCAAATTTAGATTAAAGTTGAGATTATGTATGGTTTATTAAAAAAAATATTGTAAATTTTGTCAAACTTAATCAAAAGATTGAAATGTTATCATATGACAGGTTTTAAAATATTGTAATCATTGAAAGTGCAATGTTACATTTTATAGTTCTACAATAATAGCATTGCACAAGAGAAGATACTATGTGTATCCCATCATGCATTGCTTCCTGTGGGAAATTTTGTACAGCAAGTTATGTGAGTACAGAATGCAAGATTACAACAAGTATATTTGATTTATGGGCATTTTATCACTAATTACTCACTTGATTTCCTTGATGCAAGCAATCCCATAGAAAGCAATGCATGATGGGATACACACAATATCTTTTCTTACATTGCACTTCGACTAGATTGTTTTCATGTCTTAATGCTGATCAGATATAGCATGTACTATGATTAGATTGTTACTTTCCGCAGGTTAAGAGTTACTGCTAATATTGTGACAAAGTTTTTTTGTATGAGGCTAAGATTTTAACACTTTTTGTACAGTGTTCTGTGCAGGGGTGTGAGAGTTCCTCTTTTTAGCTGATTTCCTCGTTTTTGAAAATTTTCATGTGTTAAAATTTTAGCTTTTTTATTGTTTTTCAGCCCGTTTTTGACCTTTTTCCCAACTTTACAACACTTTTCCTCGTTTTTGTCAACTGGCCTCTCACACCCCTGTCTGTGCTACGAGTTTTTCGAGTAGTGTTAGGCCAAGAGAGATATTTATATGACCTAAGAAAAAACGAAAGTTCCCTGTTGCCTGTGTTGTCTTTTTCAAAAGACATTTCTCTTTTGATATAATACTGTTAGGTTTTTGTTTGAAGATAGTATGCAAGTTTGCTCTCTAGTCAATTACTTTGATAAAGGACTTTTCCTACATGTTTGAACAGAACAAGTTGTGAGAGAAGAGCTTCTTTCCGGCTCCATCAATTATATAGATTAGCTCATTGAATTACCTGGATGTTGAAAAGAAAGGTTACACACTGTTAAAGAAGTTTTGATATCGCTTAAGTTGGATTGGTTGAATGTTGCAAAATACCTTTCAATAAGATCAAGAAAATCCAACTAACAGTTAGCAATGGTCATGCAAATGCTGCCAGGACAGTGTTTGTCAGGTAAACACCGGCAGATTTGGAAATTAGGACCTTCTGTACTACAAGCGAGCACCTTACCGTTTGAGCTAACTTGACTGCTAACATCATGCAGTGAACATGGGACAAGAGATCCAGGGATCAAATGTGGAGAGAAAGTACCCATTTTGACATGTAGAATTCAGAGAAGATCATTTTTAAAAGAAGAAGTGCTCAAAAGTATTGGAGTTAATTCAGAAAAAAACTAGCATATGTCGCTGGAGGAAAATGGGATGACTTGTTTTGATGACTGAATTGAATGTAAATATATATTCTAGTCATAAATGACCACTGACCATCAAAAAACAAGTACCAACTAATTCACAACTACTTGAGTGAGCATTTAAAAGCTGTAGCCCTGATAAAGACAACTCTGACGGCATTTCAAGTGGTCAGTAGCAGGCTAAGTGACCACTAACAACTGTTTTAATGAATATCTGAGACATTAGGAGGGTAAATAAATGGACATTGAACTTCCTTTTTTGGACTAAGTGTTTTGTTATTACTGCGTCGTCCGGCGAGGCTGCACTGTTGTTGGGAATCAATTGAAAGGGCGTTGATGAAAGGGAGTCGTGTCACAAAGTCATCAAAAGCAAGTTGGTCATCAGAACAACTTGATGCAGGTGACCAAATATCCATTGGCTGTTCCCATGTTGCATATGCCCTTATCCCAAATTGTCACACTGGGAGCATCTGACGTACTCAAGGTCGCTGATACAGCCACTAAGCAAAACAAATTGTTATTGTGTGTGCTGTGTGGTCAGTGACAATTGGGGACAATGGAACATAGAACGAGGGCATACAGGGAACAGCAAATGGATTCAGGACCTAAGTCCCCATATCCATAGGCTGATCCCATATGAACTGCCAGCACCAAGATTGAACATTTTCGGGGTGCTGCCAGGTCATAGGAAACATCTGCTGTACACAAGGCCACTAATATGATCACTAAGCAGAACGAGGTTTGTCTGTATAACGTCACACAATTACGAACAATGGAAAATGCAAGGGCACACACCATATGGAAACAGCCTATGGTTACGAGGCCTAACATGCTCATTTAGCCAGATTTAATGACACCAAAAAAATCATT